>VJMY01000034.1:0-222776 GCA_009869795.1 Neelides sp. FZ-2019 | reverse complement strand
TATCTGTATAATAGAGCTAATAGAATGATTGAATATATGTGTACGTATAAACATGCAGCATGCAGGTGTATAAAATATTCTTTCATATTACCATATTACAATTTCAATATACCAAAACTGTAGACGTAGACCGTACTAGAACAACGTATTCGCCAAAACGTTTCATGTTGATTTTTACAGGAGCATAGGGCTCTTTGAGAGACGCCATTTATGACGTGAGTCAGTTGAGTCTTGTGAGTTGGAGTTTCACAAGTTCTAGACTGAGCAGAGCTTAGTCTTCGTGATTGATTAAATATAAATTAAGGTTGGACTCAAGCGTCCTATTGAACATTTTTATTGTTGAGTCGTCTCTCCTAAAGAAAAAGGTAAGGTTGAGTTAATTTGGAAATATCAAATACCGGTAGACTTGTCTTTTTTCAGTTTTGTCAATTTTTACTTTTCCATCAAATAATCATAATTATTTCAATTATAAAATTGTATTCGATTTTCCATTCCCATTTAGGCAAACTTTATTTCATTTAATTGATCAAACGCTATTGTAACCAATTGCTACCTACTAATTGTAATGATTTCCAAATGATATCAAGATGTCGATAAGAATTGAAGACTTGGAAAGGTTAACCAAAGCCCGATTTGAATCAAATGATTCCGAATCAGAATCTCTCCCGTTCTCCGATTATTCTTCTCGACCTTCTACGCCATCGGAATGCGAACTTGTTCTAAAGACGCCTGGCGAACAAAGGGGTTCTGCTAAGAACGTATCTTTAACGTGAGATTTACTTTCCTTTATTTCAATTTCATCTTAAAAGCAAATACACGAATAAATAGTATAATCGTCGACTTATTTCCTACTTAATCATAAAATTCAGAGGAAGTAGACATTGAATTCATTCAAGATAAATTTTTTAATGCAGATTGGCCCAACTCGCAGAGAAATATGGATTTCTAACTGATGCTGAACTTTCATCATCATCGAATTCAGCTTCTTCTTCAGTTGCTAATTCAGGAACTTCAACGCCAGTAAGATCTCGGTCAAATTCAATCCGGGGGAGCATTCCTCTTTCAAATACGAAAGTTGGGTTGACGTAAGATCACTTTAATTGATGGAATAAATATTAATTATTATATAACAACAATATAATTATTTATAAAAATTAATAAACCATATTTTACTCGAATTACAGATTGGACCAACTCATCAAAAAGTATGGAATTGGCGATGAAATGGATAGTAGCTCAAGCTCATCGTCAGCTTCTTCCTCGAGGTGTTCGACGCCAAGTCCTCGTCCAAAAAATTTCGAGAACACAGGCTTTGGAAAAATGGCCATCACCATTTCCACTTCTAAAAAAGTAGGTTCACATCAATTCATTATAATATTGTTAAAAATTCAAAATCTCCACGATTCCTCAAATTGCATAATCTTAATATTTAGATGACTTCTCCTGAACCGCGACGCGTCAACATCAAATCAGTGAATTTGAACAACGTCACTCGAGTTCTTGATTCCCACGGGGGCATTTTCTCTGAAGACGAAGAGGAAGATGACGTTGAAGGGCGATTGGCGATTGATCAACTCACACTTGACCAAATCATCCAAGCGAATCATGAGAAGAAAATGATCTCGACAAACTTTGATTACCAATTCTCCCAGAAGTTGTTGCATCTCGTTCGTGACAAACCCTCATTGTCTTCCCTTTCGCTCCTTAAGATTATCAGCGAGAGCGAGACCGGAGAAACAATCCATATGGAATGTCTCGAACTCATGGACAAAGGCATTCGGCCGAATGACTACAGGGCCAATCGCTGGCGAGTTCAATTCAGCTACGGAGATAAATTGGAAGGTTCAAAAACATCACATTTTGCCTTCCTTTCATTAGAACTTGTACGATAATGACGAAGAATTTGGCCATTTTTTGTAATAGGTGTTGGAGCGGCTCCGCGGAAATTGATGGCTAAATACGTAGCGGCTCTTCATCTTATTGAGAAATTGCGATCAACTTATCCAGAACTGGAAATCCCATCATGTCAGATTCCTGAGGGATGTCTGATCAACCCGTTCATTTTCACTTTGTTAAAGAAATTTTGCCAGGAGTCAAGTTTCCCATTGCCCATTTATGAAATTGCAGAACTTGTTGTTCAGAACAAAGACGAGAATCTTTTTGTTGTCAATTGCAAAGTGGGTGATGTTATCACTGAAGGTTTTACAATACTTTAAATGCCTAACTGAATTTGATCAATTACCATTGTTTGAATTTGAATCTATTTTGTTCGGTTATTCTCAATTTAATAATTTTTTTATAAAGGCTGTGGATTGTCGAACAATTATGCGATGAGATTCGCTGCTAAAGCAACTTATGAATATTTCACCAAACGGACTTTCCAATACGATCGGATCATAGCAGGAGAGTTTTGTATTGGGGAAAGGGAATATACCTTGGGAGATGCTGAGTCGATGACGACGATCACGATTCCTGGAATTACTCAACTGGTAATTTATAGAAAAATATTTTTTTTTAAATAATCGGAAGAAAGATTTATTTAAATTTTGAATAATATTTACGATGTTAAAATTAAATGTTGTTTTAAGCCTCAATCACTGAAAAGAACTTTCACCACTGGTGAAACTGAAGCTGAACAGATGGATGAAGGAGATGAAGATTTGGATTTTAAACGACGAAAGCTTTCTCTCAAGAAAAAAGCTAACCTATCCTTGTAAACTTTCCTATTCTCACTATTATAGAAAACTAATTGAATTTAATCAATCGAAATGAATTTTAAGCAATGATAGAAAAGATAGTTTTTAATTATTTGATGTTCTTTAATTTGTTAGTTATAATATTTTACTTAATGAGGAACAAGGGTTGAAATGAAATTAGCTAAAACTTCCTAGCGTTTCGTCATAAATGTTTAAGGTCCTTTTAAACTTCCTGTACTTATTAATATTATTTATGAATTTATTGTTTAGATCTATACTACGTATTAGACATTGGTTTCTTTTACTTTTCTGTAAAAATTATGACTAAGTTATTTTTCATATTGACACAAATAAAGCATCATTTAAACTTATTTATTTTAACGATAATAAAGTAGATATTTGATTATTAGAAGAAATATAAAGAAGATTGAATAAACAAGAAGTTCAAACATTACACATTTAAAAGGTCGTTGAGTAGTGGTTGAGTAAAAAGGCAAAGAAGACGATCATAATGAAGAGAGCAACAACTATGAAAATAATGTCCACGCCGTTTCTCTTCCAAGTGCCCCTCATGTACATGAACAAGTATTCCAAATTCGGATTCAATCCGATTTCCTCTTCATTTGCAAAATAGAGAAATGGGAAATAGAATATTATGTGAAACTGCATGTTTCATCCAAATCATAAATATCATAATATAAATCATAATTCTTAAACATGCCATGATCGATTTCAACTGTAGCTGATGATACTGGTTCGCTTGAGAAGTATCTCAAGCAAAAGTGAAGGAGTACCCAGATTCGTTCGCTTCACCATTTGACACTACTTTCAACGGCCGAACATTTTCGAATGTGTCCTGAAATTCAAATAAATCCTTGAACGAAGCCTCTCAAATATTAATTTATAGTTAATATGTAAGTTCAAATGGCGATTTATAAAATACGAATCGTCATCATCTTGCACCAATGGGCTTAACAATTTTGGATCTTCTCCTCTTCGGCTTCATCCTGATTCCTGAGTGGTGTGAATAGTTTGAAGCGAAACGGAATCAAATTAGTACGAAGATGTTGATTGAGATCAAGTTCTAAGACAAAGATGTGATGATTGAATCTGTCTTATTGTTAAAGATATTTTATAGCTAGGACTTGATAGTGCGAAAGACTTTGGAACGCGCGCGAAATATGTCGAACTGCGAAACTTCTCTTTTGTTTGAACATTTTGTCTGAGTTCATAGTTCATTGCCCCCGTTGACAGTTGGTTTTTTCGCCACAATTTTGCTGTGCGTTTGGAGTTTAGCATATAAAAGAGGAGCCAAGATCAAGATTATTTTCAGGTAATTAGTTTAATTTACAATTAAAATTGAATGGCCTATCTTGACAGATCGTGAGATCATTAAAAGTTGCAATTTATAAAATTGTGACAAGCATTTTTATGGTTTTATAAATATTGGGAGTTTTGTATTGTTTTATAAGTATTCTATTGAAATCTCTTCGATCTTTCCTTTGTTGACAGTTTCATTGCAGTGGGGAAAAGCTAAAGGGCTCAAGAAAGGAAATGGAAATGGACAAGCCTTCGTATAACGTTTCGAAACCCGTCAAATGCCGTTGGGGCTCTTTGATTCAAATCCCCGAAATCTCTGTCAACATGTTCGAGAACACGAACAACGACATGATTGAGTCGGATGTTGACAACAAGTTAACCCGGGCTTTCTTCCTTACTCATTGCGACAGCAGTAAAAAAATCTTATAAAATATCTTCTCTTTATAGGCTAATTTGACTAGTGCAGTAGTGAGATTACATTATGTGTGATTATTGTTTTAGGTCAGTTGAATGACCTTTTAACCAAGTCCTTCTTTGTCATGTTGAGTGACAATAAGAACGCGACCCGATTGTACATGCATGAACTTTCTTACAACTACATCATGTACAAGTTGACCGTTGGGTACAAGTCAAAGGAAGACATGAAGAAGAAGACGGAGATTGGCGAAATGATTACTCATCTCCGTGCTGCCGGATCCATTGTTTTCTTCAAGAAAGACGAGACACTTCGTCTCATTTTCCATAATCGAAATCGCTATGAGAATGGAGAAGAGTACATTGTGGATGTCACGATCCTTTCGCCCAGCGAGTACTCTGGTTATTGCATGTAAGATTGGAAAATTTCGTAATTCATATTCCAGATTTTGTAATCTTTCGTTTTTGGAAAGAATTTGAAAATGATATAATTTAATTAGTTGCATAATTTAAAGGTTATATTTTGAAGAAATCAACGTACTAGAAAGCTTCTATACGCGAACTCAACGCATCCTCTATACTTCAAATTGTCCATTTGATCCTTCTCTGCTCTATCATCCGGCCTTGATGAGCCAAAATCACGAAACGAAGTATCTCAAGAGGATGACGGACATTTACTTGGACACCCATTACTGCTCCACATACCACGATGAAACCCTCCCGCCTGTTGGAATCATCTATGAGAAATTGTGTGAAAGGATTGGAAATCTCATCAATGAGTATTATGTTCTCGGAATGAACTTACACATCCTCTTTCAATCCAAAGGTTCATTTCTTGTTTTAAAACAGAACATGTATTTATTTTTAAGACTTTTATTTAAAATAATATTTAATAACTTATTTAATATTAATTTCACTTAATACCATACTATATTTTGGTATAATTTACATGAAAATGTACACCTACTACACAGTTGTCTTGTTTTTAATAATCTAAAATCTATTATAACGTTAATTTTGTCTTTTGGTTTTACCTATATATTTTTTCAGCGGAAATAAGAAATATCGACTTTTTCAAGATGTTGGAAATGTTGACCAACGAGCGGATTTACGTTCCGGCAAGACTTTATGACTTCCTCAACTCTGTTCCGAATCTCGGGATTCATTTTACCAAAAATGAAAACGATGAGGAATTGAGCAGATTTCACTTTGGGTGTAAATACTCTAAAGATCAAATTGACGGAAATCCCTTTTGCACGAGATGCTTCCTATATTACAATGACCCTGATCGTCATGTCAGTCTTTTAAAATTTTGCCATAAAATATATAATAAATACCGAAGAACTTCACGAATTGCTTTAAACTGAAGTATTATTTATTTATTTATTAATTAGTTACGCAATTGAATCCCAACTTGCATTAATTATGAAACTTTTGTGACAATTTGCCTCCAGTTTCTCCAAGTGAATCTTGACGACTTTTACATTCCGACTCCTCCTGAAACTGGGCTTCAACCTGGGATTTCCTTCAGTTGCACAGTGAATACTCTAAAAAAAGAAATGACCGTTCTTTTGCCCAACCATGCGAGTCGCTATGATGCTGCTTCTTTGCTCATACATCTCAATCTCTCAATCCCTGATGTCTCGCCTCTCTATTTGCCCAATAATCTCACCGTTGATCAGGTATGATTTTAATATGAAATTATCAAATTGTTATTCTTCATATTAAAAATTTATTGTCTAACCATAAGTTTTCCTCTGAAAAATTAAGTAAACTTGATCAAGTCAAAATAAACAGTACAGTTAAAATACAGTAGTACACGTAAACGTTTTTTAAATTATTAATAAATATGATATAATTAATTAGAATTAATGTCTGCATTAAAAATGTTCATGACTTTTACTCTGGTTGATTTTCAGGCTTTAAATGAAGTCTATAATTTTATTTGGGAAGTTCGGAGAAATCCTGCATTGAACACGATTCCTTCTTCTTGCATTAAACCTTATGATCACGAAGCTTCTAATAAGGTGAAAAGAACAACTTATGTGCATTATTACATAAAATGTCTCTTTATCAGGGATACTTAATGACTAATTTTATTCGCTCCTTTGCTCTTCTTTTCTTAATATTCCAATTAACAATAATATAAATCATGTCTAATTTAATGTCTCCCATGTTTCTACTCATTTTAAAGACTTGTTTATTACATCTGTCTTGACTTTTACTCTTATGTTTTAGGATTTTACCTAAGTAGTTTACAATTTAAATAATCAAAATTCAATACAGGAATTTTTAAATATTAATATTAATTACTTTTAAAAATATTTCTTACCTTCTTTTGTCTAAAATTACAATTTAGGTTTATTTAATTATAAAATAGTGATTTTAATTCCTAGTAAAAAAATATTTAATATGATTTTCTTTATATATTTCCGTATTGTTTAAATAGTTTCAATTATAATGAGAAACACAGATTTACGCTTTTATGAGATCTTCCTAATAAATTAGACAGAGAAATACTACATCCCAAAAGAAAGCTAGGGAAAATCAAGAATCTCATGAAGTTGTCAAGTTAATAAAGTTGAGTTCATTGTCTAATTTGAAAAACTAATTAATATTTTTTGGTTAATTTCCAAATAAAGGCATTTTTTGTTAAATCCTTTGAAAAAATTGTCATAAAATCCTTTCATAAATCATGGTAGAAATATCTGAGGAAGGTGAGGGATGCATTCCATCAATTCATCTATTCCATTCCACCATTCCATCAAAGTCGATTGGCGGATTCCATGGTCAAAGCCATGGTCAAAGAATGCGAAAGCCGAAGGAGAAGGCGATGAAGAGAGCACTATGGAAAAACCCGCAGTGGAAAAAAAGGAGTTGCAGAAGCCCAAAACTCAAAGACTCATTTCTTAGATTCCAACATGGAGTGAGCAGTAATAAGCAATATTGTGATATAATTCCATTATTATTCCTAAAAGCTTCAAAGTTTAGTCAACTTTAAAATGAATGTAATAGTCTAAATATACAGTAATTATAACCTTTTTGTTTTTGAATAGTTCTACTGTATGAAGAATTATAGAAGGTTTGCAATGGACCCGCGTCTCAGAATGACTTGTTTCAAAGCTCGGTTCTGGGCCATGGTGTTTTTCATCAAGGCTGTTCAATTCCTCGTGGCCGCCATCTTTTCAGATTCCTGTATAATTTCTTGAGTTTTCAACCTACTAATTAATTGCATATTTAATTCTGATTTATTTGGTTCTGGATGTTGTGTAGAGATGAATGTGTTCAAGAGAATCTTCAATACTACTACTGGGGAGGGATTATTCTAACGTTAGTTAGCTTAATTACTTCTTTCTTTGTGTTCAAAAAATGAAAAATACATAATAAGCTCAAAGTACAATGTATTATCAAATTATTTATAAGTATTTCTAGATATTTTATTTTTACAAATAGTTATTGACGTATCTCAATGTCAGTATTCAGTAGTCAACGTAATTTATAATTGTGACTGGCACGTTCATTTTATTATATGAGATCTTGTTTTATCAATTAGTAAAATTAATATTAAATTAAAAGTATTAAAGCATTTTTGCAGCTTGAAATCTAGATGCAGGAGATTTTGAAAGGGAAATTGATTCCACTCGAGTCTCCTTACTAATATTATATTATACAGGGTGGTGCAAATTAAATGTCACAAATCCCATAAGAAATACATGGGAAAGTGTGACACTTTATTTGCACCTCCGTGTATATTCACGGCCAACTTCCTTCGAGTTCGACGGACTAGGATGGATGACAAATTTATTGCCTGCACACTTTGATCAATCAAGATTTTACTTTACAATATGCATAAAAGTGTTATGTGAAAAAATTAAACTAACTTATTGAACACCACTTTAAGAATAAAAGTGTGAATCTATCTTATGAAATAATTTCATTTGAGTCATTTGGAATTTTAACGCTTATTTTGAATTTCATTTGGTAATTTTAATTTGATTTGATTTGACAAGTGATTTTCCAGTTACTAATTAGGTTTAGGTTTCAAATTTATGGTGGACTCTTCTCGATTGACAAGTCCCAAGCGAGAACTATTTTTTCTGTCGTTAGTAATAGACCCTCGGTTTTCCCCTTGTTACTTTTGTTGAGTCGATCTTCGCTATTGCCCCATGGGACGATCCTCTAATCACTTTAAGTTCTTCCGTTGATCCCGTCATGTTAATCTGAGAAATTTCTTCTGGCTTCTCTGACGATCTTCTTGCCTTGTTCGCCTCGGCGTCTTTCTCCTACCTTTCTCTGCTTTCTTTCCTCGCTTTCCTCCATTGGTCCAAGCTTTCCCAGAAAAGACCCCACACGCAGTAGAATGGAACGAGTTGGATGAGAAGGTCAATGACGATGCATGAGATGAAGACGTAGAGAATCGTTTCTTGGACTGGACTTTCCGTGCCCTTTGCAGTTTTTTTTAACTCTAAAATTCATAATAATAAATATGCATTTAATTACAATCAATAATTAATTGGGTGATGAGCGCGTAAATGCATAAATATAGAGATACCAAAAGCTTCGTTTCATTATTTATTTACCATCCGTTCCGTTTTTTATCATATCGTCAGCCAAATCTAAACCGGTACCATTCATATTGGTCTCGTTCATGTAAGCATCAGAATTGACTTGAACTTTTGTATAGCCGAGAAGATTGAAGAAAACGAGTAAGATGAAGATGAAATAGATGATTTTCATGGCGAACCAAGACATCAAAAGTGACCATAATTTCTTCTACGGATATAAATAAATAATTAGCTAAAGTATTTCTTTGTTCTCATCATTCATATTGATCTCTAAACAATTTACCATAATTGTAAAGAATTAAAAATGTATAGAAAACAACAAAATCTTACAATAAATGAGGCGACTAATAAGCATGCATATGCGAGAGTTAAAAAGAAATGAAGGGCTGTCAAAACTAAAAGCATTCAAAATTTCCAGTTATTTTTTGATAGTTCAATTGAGATCCTAATCATAGGTGTAATGCGATTTATTAATAATGATTAACATGCATTAAAAGTGTAATTACTGATAGAAACTTACTATCGAAGATAGCTCCAAGGACGGTATTGATCTCTTGACATTTCTCTGTGTACTCTTTGGATCCCTTTTTACCGACCATTGACGCGACCGTGACGTTGTAAGGGATGAAATCATGTTTGAGGAATTGAAGAGACACTATGAAAAGGGACAAACCTCTCTTCTCATCCTCGCTGTCCGGATCGAAGTCACAGTAGAGTTTCGCTTTATCCGAATCACTTGGATTCTGATTCGTTCTCAGGGACATGAAGAGAAAAAATAAGAGCCCATGGACCTTTGGATCAAAAAGGTATATGATTAATATGATTATTACATAAGTAATAATTATTACATTAATATTTAATGTAATTTTTTAGACAAAGTTTTTCAAGTTAACAGGGTTAATTGAAATTACAGCCAATCCAATGATTGCAAGGGTTTTTGGACATTTCCTGAATAAAGCGGAAGCGCAACAGCCAGTAATACATGTGCAGCAAGAGTACAAGATACTAAAGATGCAACACATCTTCTCAATTGATAATTTAACAAATTTTTAAGCTTTATTTTTTAATTATATCTTCGAATAAACGCTATAATTTTACTCTAATGAAAATTGTTATTGGTTCATAATTAAGAATTTCTGATTGTTTTTTTTGCGAATCTGAAATTAATAAATGAAACTTTTTATTAGTTGTAGCATTTGATTTCTATGGGTATCCCATCAAAGTTCCTCCTCACATAGTTCCTCTGCTTCAATGATCCTCCACTCAATGTTCCCCCATTCATAGATCCTCTGCTCAGAGTTTCTATGTCCCTATATAGCTTAATAATTCTTCCAGCTCAATAATACCTCTTGTTCATAATTAAGTGAATATTTGTATATATTCATGGGAGGGGACGACTGTCAATCGTATAAACGATTGTCCAGAGCAAAGGACCTCTTCCCTCTTGCTGCTCCTGCCCTTCATGCATAGGGCGAAATTAAACTTTCAATGACAAATTGACAAACAAAACAAAATATACAAAAAATATTATGTATGTATATACATAAAATCATCAAAGAAATATTATAAGAAATTGAACTCAAATAATGTAACAGGTTTGCATTATTGTAGTTTTCTAATACAGCTTTAATTCGAATTGGAAAGTATAGAATATTTATTGTTTAATTTAAAGCGTTCAACAATTAAAAAATGTATTAAGTTAAAAGTTCTAATTATCAGAAGTATCTTGAATCTTGCGTAATTCTAAACGGTGTCTTTGCACATTTGTTCTTCTCTTCGACTTTCTTGCATTTTCTCGGCTTTCTTCATTTGGCTTCACAAGGTTGAACTCTGTTGGCCGCATCAATGAAAACTTCCTCACCAAGCCTAAGACTTAATCGTGGAATGAGCCATTCGCTCCTCTTCGGTGCAAATTCCCTTAGTTCATCAACATCGTGCATCTTTGAGGCTTTAGGAACGTCATCGTGCCTTTCAAAATTAAAGGGACATAATATAAAATATTCATTTCTTTAACAAAAATAAAGCATTATTAGTAGGTTTTGTCTTTTGGGTAATAAATTGTAGTATGTATATAAGAAAATTAAAATTGAATTTTTTGAGAGTTACCAGACCCCTTCTTGGATTTGACCAGTTTCTCCATGATAGAAAATTCCTCGTCCGCATTTCTTGTCATTTCTCCATTCGCCGTCGTAGTAGTTATTAGCTCTGTTTGGACTAAAAAGTCTTCCGACTCCTTCTCTCTGACCTGCCGCCTTTATTAAGATAAATGTCAAATAATTAATTTTACCTAATTAAAATAGACGATAATTTTATGATTACATGATTAATATTAGTATTTGATTATTTCAATTAACCCAATATCCAATATAGATTGAGCCGTCAGGGTAGAGCATGCAGCCAGTTCCGTGTCTTTTTCCTTTGTGAAATTCTCCCTCGTAGATTCGTCCATTAACGTAGAATCTGTGGCCGTAGCCGTGCGGAATTCCTTCATGCCACATTCCATTGGCCAGCGTCCTGGAACTTATCCCATCAAAACCACGTCCTTTGTACACTCCTTGACCGTGGCGTTTGCCAAAGACGAATTCTCCCTCGTACGTTGTTCCGTTCCTGTAGCGTTGGACTCCTTCGCCGTGGCGCTTATCGTCTTTGAAATCCCCAGTGTACTTCTCCTTTCTCGTTTGTGCTCCGTAGACGGCGACTCGGAAACCGTTCCGGTCGGCTTTATTCAATTTCGTCCATCGGCGGAGCCATTGAGGATCTTTGGAATGAAGAAACGGCATTTTCTAATGACTACTTAAAGCTAATTGAAGAGTAGGATCTAGAAGATTAGCAATGTGGTTCTAAATGCTTAATAACAATTTAAGCTAAGCTAAATGTGATGATGGTTATAAATTACAATAGGATTATAACCTAATTAGACTAAATTAACCTAGCTTAGCCTAAAAAAGAAAATATAAATTACGAATAATTAATACTTCATTTTCTCTACTTTATTTTGTAAAAAATCTTTAGATTGTTATTTATCTCTTGGCTACTACCTATTTAAATGATAGAAAAATCACCTTTTAGAACTTGTCATGAAGGATTGTGAAGGATAGAAAGGATCTCAACCTTGACTTCTTTTGAACCAGCAGAACCATCCAAGAATTTTCACTTTTGCTTAATTTGATTTTCTCGCGAGTAATTTCCCGACGATTTTCATCAATATGTTTAATATAAAACTCACTCTCATATGCGTCATGTCCTGCCTTCTGATAAATCAGATGCATGGCAGGGAATGGCATTTGACAAACACGTAAAATAAATTAACTTTACAAACACATTAACTTACTTATATTGTATTATGTTATAGTCAATTCTTATAAAATTCTAAAATTCATACTTAGCTAGCATTTTAAGTACGAAATACCATTTAACACATTTTTTGAATAAAAGAAAGGAAAAATACCAAGAACTTACAGAAGATCAGAAAACCCGGATTTTCCTCCCAACGTACAGTAGGTGCACGAAAGAGAACGACATCCGCTACATTCCACACAAGAAGACGATGAGTCCTAAATGGTCCCCGATTTTGTACCACAATGTGTTCCTGGAAGATGAAATCCTCTTTGTGACTCTGACCAACATCTACCATACGCTCTTTAACGAGTCCACAAGTCGACAGCTCATGGCAGCCTGGGGCGTTCTTCTCTTCCTTGTCTATTGCACTCTTATGCTCCTGGCATTCATGGTCATTGGGCCGATTCTGGGCTATTTGGCCTTTCACATCCTCTGGGTTATTTACAACATCCTTACTTGTAGTTGGGTGAGGAAGAGCGGGAGGTTTTTAATAATCAAATGGGAGCAATTTCGGAGAAAGAGACATGCATGGGTTACTCCTTATCAAAATCAACATTGTACTAAGCTCTCAACTGACAAGTATGATTCAATTTATTACTTTGATTTGACCATAATTTTCGAACTATCCAAAGATAGTAATCAATAAAAATCAATGATTATCCTTGCTAAAATAGAGAACTACTAAGGGTTTAAATAAATTAAAGATTCATCGAATTATTTAATTATTATTTGATTAATTATTTAGATTCAAATTAAATCGATTTTTTCGGAACTATCCTGGGGAAGAAATTCCTGAAGAGCTCTTGGAAAAAAAAGAATCAAAAGGCGAAATTCCTTATGCTGACAAATTTTTCAGGTATCAGAAAAAGTCTAAAACGAGTGTTGAGGTCGAAATCAACACGGAAGAAGTACAGGAAGAAGAGCCTCAAGTCCAAACAACTCATCATCACCACCACCACCATCATCATGAGCATCAAGGGGAAGCGGAGCTTAAAAACAAAGAGAATAACGAAAAAGGAGAAAAGTCTTCAGATAACAATAAGACTCAAAAAAGAAAATCATCAAATGAGAACATCATCTAAAATATTTTTATTATTAACTAACTACTTTTTTGTCTATTTCATGACTTAAAAACATTGTTGATAATTTAATCCTCGGTCTTTATTCAATTAAATCTAAATAGTTTGCATATTAAAAAATGACTAATTATTTGTTTAAATAACAAGTTTTTGATTATTAAATATGAGGCGGGACGTAGGTTTCGTCTTCCTTCACTTTCGGGGCCCTGTATCTTCCCCTCCAGCGCATCCTATAAATTCTCACTTCCGGCGGCTGTCGCATCATCCATTTCTCTTCGTTGTCAAAGAAAAAGATGGTGTCTTCGCGCTCTTCGAGTTCTTTCACCTTCTTCCTGTTTTCTCTCAAGGTTTTCAAATCATTGGCTTTCTTAATTTCTCTTGCGAGTCGTTCTTCTCGAATCCCAAGCCATTTGTCGTATAATTGAGCCTGCTCTTCTATCTCTTCCTTTTCGCATTTTGAAATGGCGGCTTTTAACTCCGTCTCGGCTCTTTCGCCCAAAGACCATTTGGTCATTTTGAACTTGGAAGAGGAGAGAGACTCTTTAATGGACTTAATGTATTGATCAAAGGATGGGAAATGACCTCGCTCGTAAGCTTCAACCACTTTGTCCTTTTCAAGGTTCATTCCTGGAACTCTCTTGATCTTGGGTTTTGGAAGACATTTGTCTGACGAGGCTTCGATTTCCTTTTCCCTTTCTTCAATGATTTGCTTCACTTTCAAAATCTATTATGAAAATGGTTAAATTAAGCATTAATTTTTATAATTATTTAATTAAATTATGACGTTTGTGTAATTTATCAGCAATTGAATTTTTTAAATCAATCCGTTAAATTATTGATTAAACTTGCCACATCAGAAGAAACGGTGAGTTTCTTTTGAAGAATTTCTTTGAGCGTTTCGTCAACAAGATCCCATTTGTCCCATAAAGTCAGCCCTAATAGTTTACAAGAAACTTGAAGAATTTCGTCTTCAGGTAATGAAAAATGGAGTTGCCATAATGTTTTTCCAACAATATGACGTGGCTCGTCGAGTTCAAAATGATCATCAAAATAGGGATGTCTCAAGTAGCGAACAGCAATTTTAGTCTAAACGAAAAGAAAATACAAAACCAAAAATTTAGAATCTCAGATTTGTAACTTTTTTATATAAAAAATATATTAAATTGAATTAAATAAGTTACCTCTTCTTTTCCTTTTGTTTCGGGATATTTGTAAGCTTCCCAAGGAAGAGCTGTCTCTTTGTTTTCAAAATACTTAACACTTGAAAGTAAAGAAAAGAATTTGGTTGTCGGAGGGCCGAAATCTTCTTCTAGCATAAGAAATGAAGCCACTTTTGCTGCATCTAATTGACATTGGTATTTTAGTGTACGGGCTTATGGTTAGGTTAAACGATTAACTGTCACAAAAATATGAACACGAATAAAATGTAGTTATTAGCTTTAGTTCACCTCTGTAGTTTTTAACTCTCAAGAAATGATTCATGAGTAAATTGGCAGTAAAAGAGTCGACGAAAACTCCATAGTTAAGCCGATCATTGAGTGTGTTCATGAGATGGTCAGTTTTGTCAAAGGCTAGCATAGCTCGAATATACGCGTGACCAGTTGAGGGCAAAGTTCCAGAAGTAGCTGAGGATTTTCTAAGACGATGAAGAAGTTCGCCAAGTTCATCGGCGTATTCAGACTCCGTTACTTTGTTTGTAAACTGAATAAGGAATATTTAATATATAGATTTATAAATATAATTATTTTGCTTTGAATTTTAGACGCTTACTTATGCTTTGAATAATGTTCATAAAATTCAGGTTTTTTTTACCAAATCGACGTCGATTGCCGTGATTGTTTTGTCTGTTTGATATCTTTTGTCAATCTCAAAGAAATAATCCTCTAAAAACAAAATTAACGTTATATCATTACAAAATTAGGGCAATCAGTAATAATGTGAATGTTTGGAAGGCTTATTATGAGATGATTTATTTGTTACTTCAACTTACCGACATGAATTTTTTGGAGAATTTCAGTTTCCAATCTTTTCTCCCATACATTATTGATGGTGTAATTTTGAGATAAATACCCTTGAGAATGAACTTGACCTGAAGATATATTGGAAATGGAGAAGAACCGGTGAGGCAAATAATTTGGATGCCAAAACTTGAGAAAGTGTTGAAGAACTTTCATCTTGACAAACGATAAAGACTAACAATTAATCCACATTTCGAAACCTAATCTTATTCGTAGACTCTGTATTTTAATGACAATACTTAATTATGATTAGTCAAATATAAGGTCGACTTAATAATCTTTAATCTTATTTTAATCAATTTTACAGTTTAGGTATAAAAATGAAATCAGTCAGAAATTCAAAGAGTGCTCACATGTGCTGTATTTAATCGAGCTTTGGCAAATTCATGGGCTTTATGAGACATTCCATCTTCCAATTTCAACTCAAAGTCGTTTAATTTTTTAACTATTTGGTACAATTAAATGTGCACTTTTTTAGTATTATTATAATTTGTTTTAAATAATTGTCTATTAAACCAATTTATGATTATATGTTTTAATTAATAAGATGGGTTACATAGTCAATAGTGAGAATATGAATGGCAATAATGAAAATGAATTAGCGATATGAGAGGATTTAGGATCTTCGATTTTTATTTGTATAATTGAATATTTCATCATTTGACCAATTGTATTGAATTATTTTTCTAACAACAATAAGATGACTATAGAGGCAGTAAACTTAAATGCACGAGGCTCCAGAAATGATCTCAATGAGCTCCCGAGTGATCACGGCTTGCCTTGTCCTGTTGAAAGTGAGGGACAATTTGCTGATCATTTCCCCAGCGTTCTTGCTGGCATTGTCCATGGCTGTCATCCTGGAGCTCTGCTCCGAGCACGCGTTCTCCTTCATCGCATAGTAGAAGAGAGAAGCCAAGGAATACTCTTGAAAACTCTGAAGAACGTCCGAGTCGATCGAGTCGTAGATGGTGAGCTTGGGAGCCGTGGCAATCGCATTTAAGCTAAAGATTGGAAGTTCAGTCGTCGTATATGAAACCACGGACTTGAATTTATTAAAAACAATCTTTCCTCCCTCAAAGGCATAACCGGAGTTAAGAACTTCCTCGGCAATGGCTGATGCGTCCTAAACATTTTACAAAACCACAAATTAATAATATAAAAATACAATTTGTTTTAGTAAATTAATGATTTTTCTTAAAAATATATCGATCCTTACCCCAAATGATGGAACTTTTCGCCCAATTTCCTTGCAGTTAATAAGTATGTTGTTGCCAAAGACTCTTTGAAGAATTCCTCTGGCTTTGTCTCCAACACATACGACCTTTGTGTTATCTCCTGTTCCAGAGTTTGACAAATCGTTCTAACAAAAATAGAAATTTTTAAGTCATACAATAAACTGATAAGTTTTTAGTTCAAGTGAGTAAATACACAGTAGATTGATTTTTAATTAATAGAATTTTATTTGAACATTTGATTCGTTAAGTTAATTAATAAAAACCTTAATATTTTTCGCGACAGATGAATGGATCGCTCCGCAAAGACCCCTGTCAGAAGACATAGCAATGATGAGTCTTGGGGCTTTGAGGTCTTCCGGAGCCTTCACTTCCAGCTTTTCATAGAACATCTGAGCTCCCATGCCGAAAGGCCTAGCGAGCTTGAGTTCCCTTTCGGCCCTCGCATACTTGGCTGCCGAGACCATCTTCATGGACTGTGTGATCTTCTGGATGTTCGTCACAGACTTGAGACGAAGGGAGATCATCTTGAGGGTGGCCATTCCTCTCGTCCCTGTCGTATAGACCGGAACGCTCACCGACACCACCTTCATGCATATGGGTTGGCCCAACATCCTAAAAATCCAAAAACAAATTAATCAACTTCCATCCATTAATATTATTAGTAAACAAATCCTTTTACATCAAATAAATTAAAAAAAAGAATAACCTAGTCTAATTAGCCGAACAATTTTATTTATCATTTCTTTCTCATATGATTTAGGAGAAGTGAAAATGAACTTTTCCAATTTATTTATTACATAATGAAGTAAAGAAGCCGCCTCAAGAGAAGTCAAAAAAAGATCTTGATGAACTTACTTGGTTGATGATCTGTACACGAACGTAGGATTCCTAATTTATTAGTGAAGGGCCGAATTAAACCCGAGTAAAGTGAACAGGGCAGTAGAGGTCGAGGCCGAGTTGGGTCGGGTAACTTGAGTTGATCAGGTTGGAAGTCGCGAGCGCTCTCTCGCGTGAGAGGAAACCAATGGTGGAAAGAAGAGGTTGGCATGAAACTCCGGCGTGTTCGACCGCATTTCACTTATGATAAGAACACGCGTTCATCTTCTCTCCGGTGCTTTCTTAATTAATCAACTACAAGTTTAATCATATTTACAAAGGATCCGATTCCATCGGGTTCGAGGATCCCATTGTCGTTGATTGTATCTGTTCCTTAAAATAATCAATCATGGGTAAGTTAAATAACTACTTGAATGAAAAAAGCGTCTAGTCTTATAAGATATAATAACTTTTAATAAGGCGTATTAAGTAGGTATAATTATAATAAGGCGTAACTTTTATAGAGATTAAGTAGTCTTCATTGAACTTTTCATTTAAGTTTATTCAAGGTATGGTTAATTTAGAATTGCACTGTAGATCTGACGTGACTTTAGTAAGTTTATGTCCTTTGCAACAGTGCAAAAACAAAGACAGGATCCAGCCTATTTATTCAACAATTGAATTTATGGTCTTATCCGTGCCGACATTTAAAAACGAATATAAATATTATTTGTATTGAGTATTGAGAATATTTAGAACTCATAGAGTATACTATTTGTACTGTTTATATATCTCGTTTACCTTAATTGACTTTAAATATGTTTTAATGATTTTTAGGTTATGGTGATAGAGGTGGCGGTCGTGGAGGTGGACGAGGATTTGGAGGAGGTGGCCGAGGGGGAGGCGGCTTTGGAGGTGGACGAGGAGGCGGATTTGGCGGCGGGCGAGGACGAGGTGGTGGTGATAGAGGAGGAGGTCGTGGGCGAGGTGGAGGAGGAAGGGGTGGACGAGGAGGTCGTGGTGGTGGTAAGTTTTATAATTTAAATGCCCAGATGTGTTTCAAAAATATTTAAAATAATTATTAATTAACTATAAATATTGATTGAATTTTCATAGGAGGGATGAGAGGTGGTAAAACTGTTGTTATCGAACCACATAGGCACCCCGGAGTTTTCATTGCACGTGGAAAAGAAGACGCGCTTGTCACTAGAAACATGGTCATTGGTGATGCTGTTTACGGAGAAAAAAGAATATCCGTTGACGTAAGTTTTCAATTAATCTATTTTTTGAATAATAGTAAATTGTATCATTTTTATGAGTATTGATTTAATTTGAGGATGATTTAATTTAAAGGGTGAAGCTGGCGAGAAAATTGAGTACAGAGTGTGGAATCCATTCCGATCAAAGTTGGCTGCAGCTATTTTAGGAGGTGTTGATCAAATTCACATGCCACCGGGATGCAAAGTTCTTTATCTTGGTGCTGCTTCTGGAACCACAGTTTCCCATGTGTCTGACATCGTTGGACCTGTATGAAAACATTCATACGAACTTAAATTGCATTATTAATTTTGGGTATATCATGTTAATTTTGTTTATAGGAAGGTCTTGTCTACGCTGTCGAGTTCTCCCATCGTTCAGGCCGTGATCTCCTGAACGTTGCCAAGAAGCGAACGAATATTATCCCAATCATTGAAGACGCGCGACATCCGCACAAGTACCGGATGCTCGTTGGAATGGTCGACTGTGTGTTTGCCGACGTCGCCCAACCTGACCAAGCTCGAATCGTCTCGCTCAATTCTCAATACTTTCTTAAAAATGGAGGGCATTTTGTCATCTCCATCAAAGTAATTTATTTCATTCTAATTTTTCATACTTATCTATACTCATTTGCATTATAAATCAAGTATAAAAATTGAATGTGTGAATAGGCGAATTGCATCGATTCGACAGCAGAACCCGAAGCTGTGTTCGCAGATGAAGTGAAGAAACTTCAAGCTGACAAAATGAAGCCTCAAGAACAGCTCACCCTTGAGCCATATGAAAGAGACCATGCAGTCGTTGTTGGAGTTTTTCGCCCACCGCCGAAATCCTCAGAATGAACTATTTTAATTTAAAATATTCTTATTACATAATTAATAGCTCTTATGTATTTCCTATCCATATATGATTCTGTAAATATAATTTTTCATTGTTATTAATTATCTTCTTTATAGACATTTTCAAATAAATATTATAAATGACTTATCTAGTTTATCTAACTCATCAATGAAGTTTCAATAAAGTTAATAATATTTTAATATTTTCAATTACTTTTCTCTTGCTGTGCCTTACTCATTTCGGTTCCAGACATTTTTTATTTTCATGGTAATCTGGGATCTTAAATATTAGTTTATAATAAATTAACGAATATGATTTTTATGAAGAAAAATATAATTTGACCAAACATTATGTTGTAGTAAACACTTTAACGATTCCAGGGTAATTTTTCCCAGATTTCCATGAAAATAAAAAAGGTCTGGAAAAGAAATGAGTAAGGGACAGTACATATATAAAAGTAAAATTATAATCTTAATGCACCATTCATTCACTAGAACTAGATGTAACAAATTATTTACTTTTATGTATTAATTCTTTTTATTCGTTTTATATCAGATCCATTAATAAAAAATATTATATTTATAAGTACAAAAGGGAGTTTATAACAAATTTAAACAATTAGAAAAATCCATGAGTATTTGACACATACTAGTATAATATATCGTAAAATTCTTTATTTTAAACTTAAAATTGGCGATAAAATTAAATATCAAGGAGTTATGTTTAATTCGAGAGATATACTAAACATGAGCCGCTGGACCACTTTAGAAAAAGGTGTTTTATTCACAATCGGCGGGAATGAATATCACTAAGATTTTCGAGCCTTTGCAGCGTGGAAGAGAAGATGTAATATGGTCGTCGAGAAGAAGGGAAAACACATCGAAAATCTTAGTCATATTCATTCCCGCCGATTGTGAATAAAGCACCTTTTTCTAAAGTGGTCCTATACCAGCAGCTCATGTTTAATAATAATATAGGTAGGTAATTGATATTTTTCGAATTGTTCCTTTCTAAAATTCCCCTTTGATTTAATAGATTTAATCTACCAATTTGCCTAAATCTGCCATTAATTTCCCCATTTCTTGTTGAAGTTCAAATTTCCAGTCAAGGTCCTCTTTATTAAAGGGGAAAATGCTTCCAATTGCATTGACAATTTCAGAAACTTCGCATTTGAATCGATTGGCCCTGAATAATAAAAATATTAAATTATATCGTTACTTATTATCAATAAATTACAAGTTTTATAAATGACTTTTCTTAATAGTCATTTTAAAGTGTCAAATTTTGTAAAGAATAGTACAATAAGTCATCGCCCATAACTTCCCCGTTCATCTCTTTATTATCGCTTGAATTGATTTTCTGTTGTTTGTTTTGGTCCTCTTCAATTCTTTGTTTGAAAGAAACAAGTGAATTTTCATATTTTTCCTCAGCAGCTTCAAAATGAATCTTGGCATCATTCACTGCTTTCATTTTCTCTCGGAGTCTCTGGAGCTTCTCTCTTTATTTTAAAATAATTGGTCAAAAATTTTTTTTTACCAAAAATCATTTAAAATTGAATAACACCCCCAAAAAGATAATTTAATACTTTCGTTCTTCTTCAGTAGTGATAGTTAGATTCTTGTAGTTTTTAGGTGTCAAACACCCAAGAACGTTGAAAAGGCTCAAAGTTGAATAGTGTTCTATTAATTGCTTGTCGATCTGATCTATCGGCACATTGCCCTCGGATTGTTTGTCACCTTCTGAAGGATTCGACTCCATATCATTTTCATCGTTTTCTGCTTAAGAAATTGAATTATCTGACTTGATTGACACTTCATAAACGTGCAAAAATAGTCAATAAAATTATTTATCAATTGATTAAAAATTACATACTATGATCATTTAATGATCTTGAAAATATGTTGACTTTAGCCCAAACGGTCTCAAGAATTTCAGAATTCTCCCATTGTTCTTTGGATTGGGGTATTAAACTTGCTCTTACAGACATTTTAAATGCTATCGATTTCAATTCCAAAAATGGCTTTATCTAAAATTTAAAAAAATGTATTACATAATATTAAAAGATTATTTAACAACATGGCCCGAAAATTATAAGTTTTGGCAGTTTAGCATTCGAGATTTATTAGATTAATCGATACTGTAAAAGTTTATGAAGAACCTAACAGCACAACACAGCTTCTTAACATAAATAGCTAAGTTTTAGTTATAAGCTAACTTACGAAACCGAACCGTAAATTCAACAAAAATTCACTCCGAGCTCATAACTGGAACACCTAACCGAACTGAATAGCGACGAAGATGATCAGAGAACCGAACCGAAAACCGACTTTATTTCGTTTACAAGTTTACAACTCTTCGTTCTTCGTCCCGCTCGCTCTTATTTTTCATTGACCAATACTCTCTGTAGCTCAAGCAGCCTCCAAATTCAAAAATCTTTTCGCCGGGTTTTATCTTTTTTACTTTTTTTGCTCCTCTTCATAGCTCCTTTTACACTTTTCATCATTATTTAAATATTAGTATTAATTTGAAATGGGGAGTTTAAATATAATAAAAGGAGGACGCTTATCACGAAAGTTATGTTGGCTTCTTCAAAAGCGACATGTCCAGAGTAGTGTTCAAGACCAAGAAGCAATTGTTAACTTTTCAGACGGGTAAAAAATTCCCTTTCTTTTTGCTTAATTATCCCACCTTATTACTTATTAAAATTTGTAGTCATTTATTCAATGATGTTTAAAATGATATTATAATAAAGAATATTTAAATTTTATAGAAAAACTTTAAGAGTGAGCTCGGGTAAATTGGCAAGAATGGCAGACGGATGTTCCGTTGTAAAGATGGGTGAAAGCAGCGTGATGGTCACTGCCGTGTCAAAAGGGAAATCCTCTGTTTCGGGATTCGTCCCACTCCAAGTGGACTATCGGCAAAAGGCTGCAGCCGCTGGTCGAATTCCTACAAATTTCCTCAGACGTGAACTCGGTCCAAGTGAAAAGGAGATTTTGACTAGTCGAATGATCGACCGATCACTCCGTCCATTGTTCCCAGAAGGATTCTCCTGTGAGACCCAACTGGTTTGCAATCTCCTGGCCGTTGATGGCACCCATGATCCTGACACCCTCGCCATCAATGCCGCGTCAGCCACTCTCAGTCTCTCTGATATCCCTTGGAATGGCCCAGTCGGGGCTGTTCGCGTCGGAATGGTCGACAAGACAATCGTCATTAACCCAACGAGAAAGGAAATGAGTAAAAGTTGTCTCAATCTCATAGTCACGGCTGCGGCTCAAAATCTGGTCATGATGCTCGAAGGGAGCTCAGAAGGGATTCATCAGCCTGAGCTGCTCAAAGCGATCAAAACAGGCGTCCGAGAATGTCAAAGTATCATCCAAGTGATTAGCAAACTCCAGAAGGAGATCGGAAAACCGAAAAGAGTCATTGAGCCGGTGAACATAGCAGGGGAAATCATCGAGGCCGCCTCTTCGTTTGGAGAACTCAAACTTAGGGAGATATTCACTAATTTCTCTCACGATAAAATTTCTCGGGACACAGCCGTCAGTTCCTTACGTGGCGAAGTGATAGAGAAATTAAAGTCATCCTTCCCGAATGCCGACCCCTCCCATTTGAGCGAGTCTTTTAATAAAATGTGCAAGTCTCTTTTTCGTCGTTTAATCCTTGACGAGAAGATCCGATGTGATGGGCGGAGTGCTCGAGACTTGAGGAATATTTCCTGCGAAGTGGACTTGCATTCCCCTCTTCATGGCTCTTCGCTCTTCCAACGAGGGCAAACCCAAGTTTTCTCCACCGTCTCTTTTGACTCTCCCGACTCGGTCCTCAAGTCGGATCCAATCAGTGTTCTAACCGGGGGAGTGAAAGAGAAGAATTTCTTCCTTCACTACGAGTTTCCTCCATATGCGACGAATGAAACAGGGCGGATGGGCCCAGTCGGTCGACGAGAACTGGGGCATGGAGCCTTGGCCGAAAAGGCCCTCAGACCCATCGTGCCTGCCAATTTCCCTTTTACGATTCGACTCACGGCGGAGGTCTTGGAGTCAAATGGCTCCTCCTCAATGGGAACAGTCTGCGGCGGAAGTTTGGCCTTAATGGACGCTGGAGTTCCAGTTTCTTCTCCCGCCGCTGGAGTGGCTGTCGGCTTGATTACCCGCTACGCTGGGACTGATACAAAACACATGGAGGAATATACCATTTTGACGGATCTCCTCGGAATTGAGGACTACATGGGAGACATGGATTTCAAATTGGCTGGAACGAAAAAGGAAATCACGGCTCTTCAAGCCGATATCAAAATCCCGGGTCTTCCGCTCAAAGTTGTAATGGAAGCCGTGATGCAAGCGTGTGAGGCCAAGAACGAAATATTGGAAATTATGAAAGAGACTTTAGGAGAGAGTCGAATGAAGAAGAAGGAGAATTGGCCCATGACTGAGGACATTGAGATTCCGGTTCACAAGAGGGCAAAGTTCATCGGGGGAGGTGGGAAGAATTTGAAGAGGCTAACTGCAGAGACGGGAGTTCAAGTGATTGAGAAGGACGGAGGGATTTTTGCCATTTTTGCGCCGAATGAGACGGCCATGGAGGAAGCGAAGGAAATGATTGGGGACATTTTGGCTGAAGAGAAAGAACCCCTTTTGGAATTTGGTGGAATCTACACTGCCAAGATCGTGGAGTTGAAAGACGTTGGAGTTATGGTCACGCTTTATCCCAATATGACTCCGGTTCTCTTGCATAATTCCCAATTGGATCAACGAAGGGTGAGATTTTTTAATTTAAAATCCCAATTTATTTAGCAAATTTAATTCCAAATATCAAACGAGATTATTTACGAGAACGAGAAAATGAGATTTTTTTCTCATTAGATTTGCCAAGGGCTTATTTCATAAATTCATAACCATATTGTGAAGTTAAAACACACGACATTTTATTTAAGTACTATGAAATAAGTAAATTTTTCAATATATGCTTGAATGGGAGTATGATCTATTTTTTTCAAATGAAACTTGATTTTTTTTGTCATTCAAAAATATTTATTTCGACTTGTAAGTTTTAATGAGAAAATTATGGAAAAGGGGATTTTTCCCTTTGAAGTCGCATTAGATTCGAATGAGAACATTTGAGGATGTCATTCTTTATAGTCTTTCCTTTTACATAGCGAGAAAGATTCTCGATTTGAAAATTGCATTTCCCTTTACAAGATCCTATCAACTAGATGAGATGGAGGGAATGTTGAATGTTGCGTAATACTCGTCTTGAGATAAAAGGGACTTTTTTCTAATTTGCTCATTTTCCGGATTGAATCCCATGATGTTGAGCTCACTGGGCTGACTGAACGGAAACTGATCAGACCAGTGAAGAAGAGATTGAAGGCAAAGACGTAGGGATAGGGAAGTTATATATAAAATGAGTTCATATTGTTCCTCATGAGACCCATTGTGTCCAGATTCTTCATCCGAGTGCACTGGGGCTCGAAGTGGGTCAGGAGATGAGAATCAAATACTTTGGCCGGGATCCTGTGTCGGGGAGCATGCGGCTGTCGAGGAAAGTTCTCCTATCCCCCGCCACAGCCACCATCCGGGATCTGAACAACGCAGAGTCAAAGAGCGGCTGAACCTCGCTTCCACCTCATCAGCTACTTTTATACTCCGACGACTTCTCCGTTACATTTTTTAGATGATTAATTATAATGAAATAAAAACGTATTTTTATTTATGTATTAAACTATGAAATGATACTTCATACTTCCTTGTCTTTTCCTCTGGCATAATCATTAAATTAAATTAGTATAAAATTCATAAAATAATAAAGTTATGTAAAAGCTTGATCAAATTTCGCTCAATTTGGTTCAATTTGCTTGTCCTAATGATATTATTTAAGCTTTTAAAATTTTTCCTTCAGATTCAATTTCTTTTGGATCTCTACGTTACTAAACAATATGAGATTGCATTAGAAAGAAGGGTATAAAATAAAGTTCCATTTTAAATTACACGCATAATTTATCGATTCAATCCTTATTGAAGGAGTAATGTGAGGAGACAAGAAAGGGGTTTGATTTTCGCCTAAGGGGAAATGATATTAAAAGGAGATTAGTAGGGAAAGTTAAAGAGGAAATGGGATTAAGGCTTTTAGCCGCCTCCTTTTTAAAAGGACCTTCACTTCCAATTGAGAAGGAAATATTGGGTTAAAGGCTTCAAATGCCGAGCATATTGGAGAAGAAGTGTGAAGTCGTGCGGAAGTTTCCGCCTCCCCCTGGCATGGAGAAAAGACTCAGGAACTAACTTGGGACTAACGCTAACCAAATGCAAAGACCCATGTATTAGGGAAAAGGAGAGTAATGTGCGTATTTAGTAAAGGATGAAGCTGAGGAGTGTGGAAGTAATTATTATGGGGAATCTCCAGGGATTGAGGGAAAGCAGAAGAGCATAAAACCCTCGACGCTCCTTTTTCTCTCTCTTCGTAGATTCCACGCGTTTATTTTGACTAGGAAGGACGAGATGTCTGTGGAGGAGCGGAGGAACGAGATTTTCAAACCTCCCTCGACTCCAATCACTAACTCCACATCCAATGAGCCTTTTAAACATTTAAACCTTTCTCCTTAAGAACCCTTGGCTCTCCCCGGTAAGTTGTACTTAAGGAGGGAAAATAAATGGGATTTTTAACTCAATGGCTCTCAAGCCTCGAAATGGAAGTAAGTGTGAGAGGAAGAGTCTTGGGCTAAGACACTTCAGAAGAATCTTTCCCATATGAGCTGGACGTTTGAGTTTTAACCCTGTTGAGCGCTCCACCTCCTTCTCCTTTGCTTTCCCTCCTAATGGGGCTCATTAAGTATTCATGATGTTTACAAGGTGGTTTCCGAACCTCCGCGCCATTCCACTGCTTATTTAACTTCAGAGTTACGACCATCACAGGTCGATTCAGAATAATACTATAGCTCACTTCACATATAAACTAACCAAAGCCCAAATTACTCAACATTTCAATATACACATAAATATTGCCTAATAGTTTTACCTCTTGGCTTAATCTTAAACTGCCTCTCCGTTGTAAACCATAAGGATCATCTCCTATGGAATACACTATAACTTTACTGTTAACTTGAGCCCAATCTAGATATTTAATATCTCTACAAATTTACATAAGTATTATGCAATAGAATATTAGTTTAGTAGTTGAATCCTTTGAGCCATTCCAGACTAGACCATTGGAAATCTAATAGCCTATAATCTCCTCGTATTTAACTTTAATGCTCTACATTACTTTTAGGATAATAGACGCCTTGAAAATAGTAGTACTTATTTGTATACGTTGCATATGAATTTCATAAAGGCGTACATGGCAAGTTTCATTTATTCATGAAATATAAATATTTGAGATGTAAAAAAGTTCAAAACATTCAAGTGGAGCCGAGTGGAGTGAAGTGTCCATTGTGAAGTATATTAGCCAAAAGTGTCATTCTCACTATTCTCACATATAAATATTCCCAATATCCCTTTTCTCCCAGGCCATTCATATGAATAGTATCGAAAAAAGTGAGGATGATCATTGAGCTTTCTACGAAAATAAGAAAAGTGAAAGGAGAATTGACAGCGGCATACCACTGTGAGTAATTCATATAAACTTTTTTTTATTCCCAGAGCTCTTCTGTATTTTCTGAATGTACTCGACAATGTGCTGAGTCTACATATAATATGCACATGCATTCATAAATAATACAGAGAGACGGACAAGGGAGAAAGGAATGCAAAGTTGGTATGGGTATGTATATATAACATTCTCTGTATGAATCCTTCAATTGGAATTTCCCAATGAATAATTGACTCAATTCCCTTCATCGATCTTGTTCGTGGGTGGTGAAGGCCTTGTGCACCACTTTCCTTTCACTTCACTCCTCGCTTTTCTCCCTTGTTCTCCTTTATGTAATATTGAAAATATAAGTCCATTTTAAGTTCTCCACCAAGGCATAATAAGTTATCAAGTCTTTATTGTGTGGTACAAAATAGGAATTGGGATAATGGAAAGGGCAATTATGAGCATTAGTTTGGAATTGGCTTCTTCTCTTCTCATGTTAATATGACGAGAAAGGGATGATGGGAGGTTTTAATGAAACAAGGGACCTCGAGAGGATTTCCAGACAGCTCAAATTTCATGTTAAATCATGTTTCATGTTATGCCTCAAGGGGTCAACTGGGATTTTACCACTTTCTCTCTCCTATCTAACCAATATCCTCATTTTATAACTCCATAATGGCCTTTTTAATCGACCATTTTAATTCATTTTGAGGAAGAGTAATATTGAAAAAGCAGGAGAGATTCATATTTTATACTCTTTAATGTTCTTTAGTTCTCTATAATTTAGACTTGCAGCATAATGGATTGCACTGGATTGTCAAACTTGATTGTAAAAGAAAGGTATATAACTATTGAGTCTACTTAATAGGTGTGATATTGTGATATAATGGGGAGAAGTTCAATTAAGAGTTGTAGAACTGTAAAAGGGGAAGGTATGTATATTGGATGGAATACCTTGAGTTGAGAGAGCTTTTGGTATATTAACGACTTATTTTCTAGTAAGAAATTGAGCCTAATAACTAGATATAAGGGACATTTTTATGGTTTGAGTGGATGTTTTGTATGAGGAATGGCGGTGGGGCAAATGGAAAGAAGGGGAATGAAATTAAGGAAGTTTCTCTCTGGTGGAGTAAGTTAAGTATGTGAAGGGGAAGTGTGTTGTCCATTTGAGTTGTCGTGTTTAGGAGGTCATGGCGTTTCTCACCGCAGAGAAGAGAGCTCCAGCGCCGGCGGTTTACAATAATAATACTTAAATGCCTCGTACTATATCCCTCCCGGGCTTTTATTATATTAAAACGTTCATGACGAACAGTTCCTCCTGTGTACCTTCTTTTACGTGTATTGTGTGTGTACTCTCATGAATTTTAGTATTTATAATCCCTCCAAGGGAATCGATAATGTATACATAGTGAATCCTCTCCATACATTTGATTATTCACCTCGCGTCCCGGAGCTGAATCAAAAGTGCTTTATGAGCTCCACTGTTGACAAAGACTCCTCTTGTTTTTTTGAAGGAGAGAGGTGAGAGGGAGGAGGAGTGTAATTAAATTAATTTCCCTCATGTTCTCCTCCCGGGAATCCTTGGGTTAATGGCCCTCATCCCGAACTTGTTGAGCGCGAGTTTCTTCTTCCCACCTCACCATCACTTATTTGTTGATTCGGAGGAAAAATGATGTGGATTCTCCCTCCAGGGCACCTTTGATTCCCGGACTCCTCTCTGTGTTTGCCTCTCGCCAGGAGCTACTCGGACTTTCTCCGCCATTTGACTAAATATGCGTTCCATGTCCTGGAGGAAGTAAAAGTGAAAAGGCATTGTGATGGGTGAGTGGTGAATAAATCCTGTGTGTCGGTAGGTGTTTAGTGACACTCGTCCCCGATTTAGCTTCCTTGGAACCTTATTAGGGAGGAGGAGGAGACGGCATTACTCCGGCGTGGAGATGAGGATGCTGGTGCCAGGAGAGGAAGCCCAGTTCCCTTCCAAGCCCCGAACCCTCTGCCCGCCTCCCCCTGCTCTAATTTTAAGACACCCCGACCCACCCAAAATAGCCACATCCCCCGCCAGTTATTCACTCCACACCCGACGGTAGGACTCACATCAAGGTACGCGCCGTCCCTTTCTTTATTTACCCCTTCATCTCCCCAGCATCTCGGGATTCTAATCATTAATTACGGATTAGACAAACAAAGGCCTTTTGAGGTTTACTAGTTTCTCTATTTTTTATTTAGCACATTTTTTAAAAATACGTCAATTTAATTTAATTAATTTAATTTTAAAATACTTTTTTGTGAACTTGTTAAAAAAGTTTCTTCTTCATCAGCAATTGCATGCCTGTTCCCACTTTTGCTCATGAATAACTATTAAGATTTATTAGAATTTTCGGCGTTAAATTATTTAGTATTTAATTACGTGACAAGTAGCATTAAGGCAATTTCTCATTAATAGTGAGTATAGGACTAATAGAAACTTCATTAGTTATACAGTTTGGAGAGATAATTAATTAAGCCAAGTGTTGTCTGGAACTGCGGGAACGTGTTGGGGAAGCTGCACGAGTTTTTTGAGTTCACGAGAGCTACGATGGTGGTCTGGTGACTATTGGCACTTTTCACTTTCATTTTTTTCATTAGAGAGCAATAGAGACGATGGAGGAGAGAAAAGGGAATTTTTATTGGAAGATGAAACGGGGCTTTGAGGGTTTCGAAGGATTCAATTGAGTTTCCCTTATTCAATTCGCCAAAGGAGTCTTGAGATCTTTGGAGTGCATTATATTCTTTACTCCAGACTCCACTCCGCGTGTACTGGATGTATATAGTCAAATATTTGAGGATTTTTTAAGTCGGGTCTCCTCCTCGGAGTTAAAGAAAGTCTCTTGGCCTCTCGCCCAACGTCGATGTCAGGAAGATAAGGGCATGTAGAAATCTCGTCTAGGCGGCATACACATCCAGGGCGGGTTTGGGCTTTAAAAGGAGATGTTCATGTCACCTCATTTCGAGTCCGAATTATGTCTCTTCACTCCCCATTCTCTCATTCCTCGCTTTTCGCCCATTCCGCTCCTCATCCTTCTCTTTCTCTTTACCCTCGCTCAGGTCTCTAGAGTTGAAACAATCTGACTGAGATGGAAGATAGAGTGTAGAGAAATTTCCGCAGGGTCTTTCTATCACTTCTCCTTCATTACATCCGGGAAATTCCTCCGGGGTCAATCAAAGCCAAGTAGGGAAAACCCCCTAAAGGGAATCATTTCATGTGTACCTTTCCCTTTAGAAATTTATGGTCCTTTTGCCTCCTAATCACTCCCATAAACATTACATCTTCCGAATCTCTTCGATTTATCAAAATCAAAGAGAGACGTGTGTTTACCGTTCTAATATATTTACACAATGAGTTCTCCTTACTATAGGAGTTTTGGCTAGTAGGTGAAGTAAAATTTTATTTTATACAAAATCCATATATTTCCAATTCGACTTTTTCTATATAACAACTATACATGTTTAAGAATTGAGATATATGTGAACACATGAGAACAGAACAAAGTTAAGGAACAGAACGCAGAAAAGGAATAATATATGGAATAAAGGAGAGACTTCAACATGTGTGTCCGTGTGTGTTTTCGTATCGAGTGTATTTTATTTAACAGGGAGATATTTAGAGGTAAGCACAGGAGTTACTAAATATTTCACCCACGTTGAGTTGACAAATGGACTTCGAACTTGGTAGAATTGGAACTGAATAGAGGAGATGAAAGGGATGAGAAGAAAATATTATGAATAATGTACGAGGTAAATCTCACCAAATGCTCTCTTTTAAACTTCTTCATCGAAAAGAGAAATGAGTTCTTTATGAGTCAGATTTACCTTGGAAGCTCTTTCAATGAAGGTTCATCTCCAACTCATCTCTCACTCCTGGTAGAGAGAAAAAAATATCGATTTCTTCTCGAGTCTTCACAGGGACATTCATGAGTGAGAGCGAAGAGGAGAACCAAGAAGGAGTTCTGGGTACTTTTTGGACAAACTCACTCAGAGACATTTAAGCTTCACTGGAGAAAACTAGAGAGAGAGAGAGAAACTTTGATTTGATGATAGAACGAGGAGTTCCGCTAAATTGTGTAATTAAAACCCTGGTGGAATCAGAGGAGTCAGAAGGCATAAGATTATTATTATCCTCTTGTGTGATGTGTGTTATTGAAGCCAGTGCATTTATTTGTACTATAATCATTTATAATATATATCGAGTCAAACGATCGTCCTCGTTTTAATGACTTCTGGTGAGGAGATATGTAATGTATATGCTGAGGTTCAAAATGTTCAATTTCTCCTCTCGTTTGAGTGAAAATCCGTGGAGTATTGATTTTCTCCTTTCTTCACTCTCTCGTACTCGAGAGTCTTCAACGAGAGAAACCATATAATAAATATATACATATTGCACACACACGCTCACGCATTTCAACAAATTCGGACTATCTCTCCTTCCATTAGTAATATACGGATGGTCTTGTGGAAGAATACATTGAGCAGATAGTTCTTTCTACTACAGTGCTCCAACTCCGAGTCTGTCAGTCAGTCAAAGGAGCTATGCCATATTAATGGAATTTATAGTTCATAGCAAACTTCCATGGCTCTTATGTATTGGGAGTATTTGAGTGTATAAAAGCTCCGAGGTTGTTCAATATTATGGGAAGAGGAACAAGTTGATTCTCACTTCCTACAGCTGACCTTTCGAGTGGGAGAAGTCAATTGGGGTCAAAGGAACATCTGGCAGAGATACAAATAAGAGGATTATACACTCTTTCCATTTACACCCTCAACGTCTCTTGAGTTCCATAGAGCTCCCATTCTCCTTTGGAGACTTAAATACGCTAAGTCTGTAATGTATTTAAATTCACTCGGGTTCTTTGGCGGATTTGAATATTTAGAGTTTCGGAAGGGCGACGGATTTCCATTTTATTAAATATTCGATGAAATAAATAGCCCTATGAAGATGTATATATTGCCAAAGAAGAGATTTGCTGGAAAGATCACTGGAGAGATTCAGAGTATAGTAGTGAAATTTGGAGCAAAGGGGAGAGATAACCGGGCGAGCATGGAAGAGACAGTTGGAAGTTTATGGTGGCAATTGTATTTTGGATAATGATTTGAGTATTTGAGAAGGAAGTATTTGTCAAATAGGGTAAATATATAAGGCCAAGTTCCGGAAATTGCTTTCCACTTTCCCGGGAGTGAATAATGGGGGGAGTCCTGTGGAATCCGAGGGAAATGAAGAGCCCGTTGAGGGAAAGTGGGAAGGAGGAGCTCGGGATGATGTGTTTCCTTCTTTCCCAGACATCTCGACTCTCCTCTTGAGCCTTATTTACACTTTAAGTCAAGTTGTCCCCCACCTGCTCCTCCTCTCACGGTAATCATGATTTCACAAAGAACCAGATATGTTGACTTAACAAAAACTCTCATTTCCTCTGCACTTCCCCATTGACAGTCCTTCTGGAAGGCTCGTAATCGTTCCAATGATTTTCACTACACTTCAAACGCCTCAAGTTCTATTTCTTGTCAAGTCCCATTCTATGTATTACCCAACGACAACCTCAGCCTATAAAAGCAAATACTCAAACTACGCTATAAACCCAAATTAACTAGGTGGGTCTATAGAGTTAAATACACTAACAAGCTTTAATAGCGTCAAGTTTCCTCATTCTTAACCTACAGGACTTTACAAAACAGCCAAGTGAAAATGAAGCAAAATTTGTATTTGTACAAGTCGAGATTGTAAGTGGAGGTAGATTGAAAGTTGATGATAATGATCAAACGAAGGAAAGTTGAAGATAAAGTTCATAATATTGGAGTGAGCATGGCAAGGTCTCATGATCCGTCTGGAAGACTTACGTGAGTTTTCTGCGGAGGAAATTAAAACATTGTGGAGTCGGTATTGGCTGCCGCACAAGTATTTGGAGCAGGCCCTCCGGACTCGCCCATGTGGAATAACAGGAAGGGTTGATTCCCAAATTATAATTTCCCTCGTCTTACACAAGTAATCAACTTGAGATTAAACAAGTTCTCGGGGAACATTCGGTCTGATAAACGTCGTCCCTTCTATTCATAATAGAGCTAACTATTGGCGTGAGACCTTTCAAGTGGAGATGTTGAAGCAGGAGTAATTGGGAAGCCCAAACGTGTCAGTTAGCAGGATATATTTACTTAAATATAAGACCACGAGATTCATAATATTATATTCCAAATTCCCAAACTACTAATAAGTCACTAAGTAAAACGTGTATTAGCAAACCTCTCCTATACTTAAAAGGATTTAGCTTTTATATTCAAAGGAGAGTTTCATGATAAATGTGCATGTATCGTGATTTACATATCACATGGTATTTATGTGTGTGTCATACGCTTATTAGATAGGTTAGGTATATAGACTAGATTAATTAACTTGAAGAGATTTGAGTCAAATGAAAAGCCTTTTATGACTTTCTCTTATTTGACGAATGATGAGGATTGACTCAGGGCCGAATTATTCCATGTATTCTTCACATACATGACATGAGGAAAGGCTGATGGAGAGCCTGGAAAAGGCTTGAAGAGATAATAAGGTAGTAAAAGGCAAAGTTCTAATTACGGGAGGAGAGATTGCGGATGGAAATAGAGACAATGTAGGTTGATGGGACTGATGGGAGATTCGGGGAAATAGATAGGGAACATCAATGTTTATCACTTGATTCTCCCTAAATATTCTAGGAAAATTTCAAACAAACGTCAGAGCCACCGCACTAGTTTTCTTTCTTTCAGATTCCTTTTTATCGAGAACTGCTGGGTGTGTTTGTGTACACAATCTGTATGAAGCTGAGATTTGGATCAGCAGGGATGTTCCATAAAATTAGATTTTTTGAGAGAGAATTTAACCTTAATTATGAACAGGCGAGAGAGCGGGACTTATGAGCTCCTGGGTAAATATATATTTGTCAAAGTTTGTTTTTGGGAAAAGGCCGGGTTTCATTGTTGAGAAAGATTCAATTTATTGAGTGAAGACGTTTCACCGAGGGTTAAATAAACACTTTTGGCATCTTATGAGCTTCATTTCACCCTCATGTGGTGAATCCCTAAAATTTCCAAAATTCCTTTCACCTTCTCCTAGACACACATTCACCCACATCAGAAAATTCCACATTTGCAGTCGTCTGACGAGTTACATTTTACCCACTAGCCTACATAATTTATCCGAACCCTTTCAGAGATACAACAACGGATGAAATGCTCGAGAGTGCTCGAGTGTGAGGAAAAGAAGGAAGAGGGAATTATTCGGATTTGACGGGAGATCCTGAAAGAGAGATGTTTCAAAGACGGCCTCGATCGGGAACTGACGGCTCCTTATGTAAATCTCAAATCGGGGTTTAATGATGGTCCTTGATAGACCTGGTGTTTGAATTAATTGCGGTTGTAGGGTGTGGGCTAATGAGAGGGAATTGTGGGAACGTGAAGGTCGGGAGGAACTCCCGGGTCACGTTCCTTGCCAACATGTTTGTCGGAAGGAAGGGAACGCCACTCCGTCCCACGTTGGCCCCCACACTATTTTTAGGGGGAGGTCCTGTATTTTTATCCGGGCTCGAACACATCTCCATTCTTTTTATACTCTCCCATCATTCTATTCCCGAACAATACTTATATAAAAACTCAATTAAACTCACCGCCGCCCAACCTTTCCTTTCTTACGTGGACTCGATTAATTAATATTTACTCAAGGAGGCAAAGGGAATGTTTAATTACAAATTAAAATGAATGTATCTGTTGGATGACGTGTGCAGATCACTTAATTTAACTATTATTAAATCGCTTTAGCTATTATTATACTTTTTATCTATTCTTACGAATAAAAAATTTAAATAAAAACAATCAATATTTGTAAAAAAAAAATATAGTTTCGTATCCTGTAATTATTTCACTGATCACAAAATAGACGTATATCACTAGGTAGTTAATTCAGAAATTATATTTAGAAATAAAAGATCCCATTTTAAATACAAGGTTATTATAAGAAGTGTAATGAGTCTTGTTTTTCTTTTGTTTAGAGCGTGGAGGAGGGCCAGACAGGTGTGATCATCTTCGGCGGACTTCCGTGCTATGTTTTTGTGAAGTGGGGGCATTGTAGTCATTTAGAGGGATGGGTGAGAGTGTGAGGTGGTTGTTCTTCTCTGCCCTCCTCCCTCTCCTTGTCTCTGGACAAGAAGAGGAAGAACCCGCCGACGACGGTCGATGTGAGCCAGGACTCATTTTGCCGGTGTGGGAGCCTCAAGATGACCTCAGCAACGGGGATCGGTTCGCGAGGGGGCTTGCCTACTTCCTCGGCATGCTCTACCTCTTCATCGGAGTGTCCATCATCTCAGACAGGTTCATGGCCTCCATCGAGGTCATCACGTCCAAAGAGAAGGAGATCAAGGTGAAGAAGCCGAACGGGGAGACGCAGATCGTTGTGGTCCGCGTCTGGAACGAGACCGTGGCGAACTTGACCCTCATGGCCCTCGGCTCCTCAGCTCCCGAGATCCTCCTCTCCATCATTGAGATCTATGCCAAAAACTTTGAGTCCGGGGAGTTGGGCCCAGGAACGATCGTCGGCTCCGCGGCCTTTAACCTCTTGGTCATCATTGCCATCTGCGTGTTCGTGATCCCTGAGGGAGAAGTGCGGCGGATCAAGCACTTGAGAGTCTTCTTCGTCACGGCCACTTGGTCCGTCTTTGCCTACATTTGGCTCCTCGTCATGCTCGTGGTCATCTCGCCGGGTATTGTGGATTTGTGGGAGGGGCTCGTGACGTTCCTCTTCTTCCCTGCCACGGTCATCACGGCCTACATCGCCGACCGTCGCTTCCTCATCTTCAAGGATCTGACCAAGAAGTACCGGTTGACCAAGCGGGGGACGATCGTCGAGACGGAAGGGTCCGCCATTGAGATGGGCAAGCCAGACGTTCCAGGCGGCCTCAGAGTCTTCGAAGAGGAGAATGTGAGTGAAGAGGTGAAGGAGTTCGAAGAGTCGCGACGCGAGTACATTCGTCTTCTAAGAGACTTGAGGAAAAAGTTTCCCAACATGGAGACCGAACAACTCGAGAACCTCGCCAGGGAAGAGATTTTGAACAAGGGGCCCAAGTCAAGGGCCTTTTACAGGATGCAAGCCACAAGGAAACTCATGGGAGGACAAAACCTCATGAAAAAGATCCAAGAGAAAGCGGCGAGTGAGAACTCCATGGATGGAACCGCCGATGTGGAAATACCTGTTGTGAAAATGAAGGAGGATCACGTCACCGGAGTGTACTTCGACCCTGGCCATTATACTGTTATGGAGAACATTGGTCAGTTCCAAGTGACCGTGTCACGAGACGGCGGTGACCTCAATCTCACGGCCTATGTCGACTACAAAACGGAAGACGGAACAGCCTCGGGAGGTGCGGACTATATGATTGCAGAAGGAACTCTCATCTTCCGCCCAGGAGAGCGTCACAAGACTATTACGCTCGAAGTCATCGACGACGACGTGTTTGAGGAAGATGAGCATTTCTATGTCCGTCTCTCCAATGCTTGCTTCGCTCCGGAAGAACTCCAAAACTATGCGAACGGAACGGCGGGGAAAGTCCTGAAGAAGCCGGAAATCCAACTTGTGTCTCCGTTCTTGGCCACGGTCATGATCCTCGACGATGACCATTGTGGAATCTTCAACGTTGAGAAGGACATTGAGGTGATTGAGTCGATCGGGACGTACGAGCTCAAAGTCTCGAGGTGGAGTGGAGCACGAGGAAAAGTCGCCGTTCCGTATTCAACAGAAGAAGGAACGGCCAAGCCAGGGAAAGACTACGGCCATGTCGAAGGAGAAGTCATCTTTGAAAACAACGAGACTGAGTAAGTCTAAAAACATTTTTATTATATTACAATATATTTTTTTATTTTTGCAACTTGTCAAAAGACTATAACTAGAATTTTTAATTACTAAACTAATATTAAAAGGATAAATTAAAAAATAATAGTTTGGAATGGAGGATTAAAAATTTAGGATTTTGGAAGTTGATAGAATTTGATGAGGCTGGTCATAAATGTGTCATTTCTTGAAGAGTTGTTTGAAGTGATGGGATAAGGGGCTGTTAAGAGCCGCCGTTGATTTGCTATAGAAAGGAAAACTTTTAAAATCCATTCTTCTTCGTGGCCTTTAAGACGTCGAAAGTCTGTTCCACTTGAGTGGGCACACATGGGAGAGAAAACAAATTTCTTGATCGATTTTCCTCTGCAACTTTCTCTTTCCTCTCTCCTTCCCTCTTCACGTCTTAGGTTAATATGCGGAAAGTTTATTGTCTTTGAGAACTTATTTGAAATTCTCTTTTCAAAATGAGGAGACTCCGTGCGCGAGGATAAATGAAAATCCCGGAAAGTTGTTAAAATTTGGAAATGGGAGAAACAGCTTGAGATTTATTTTAACCATGTCTCTCTTACATTATTATTCATTTTGATTTACAATTCTGGAAATTGACACGAAAGTTTTCACATAACGTTTTACAAAAGTTTCTTTATCATGTTAGCCCGTTTCAAGGGCACTACAAACCCCAGAGATTTGTTTTTTTATCAAGCTCAAAGTTCTATCAAAATGTTATTTGGTTGATGTTAAGCAAAAAAGGCATTTTACAAAACTAAATCATAAATTTCTGTTTATGTAAACAGGAAGATGATCAGCATCCCGATCATGGAAGAAGACAGCTACGAGAAAGACGTCCTTTTCTATTTGGAACTCAAAGAGCCGCGACTCCTCGAAGGTACGTGTGTTCCACACAGGGGTGGCCGAATTAAACTTCGTCAAAACAGCTTCGCCCCGCTTAAATGTCACTGTCCCTTCCGCCCCTCTTTCAGCCCCCCTTCTTCTTCTTTTTTGTCATTATATAAATTTAACGAGAGAAGCGAGAGAATGAAAATGAATTCCTCCCCAGAGCGCGTCCTCCTAACTAATGCTGGCGACTAACACGAATATTTCCGAAATTTCAATTGAAAAAACTCTTTTTAATACCTCAAAATTAATTTAAACTTCTTTTCCCTTTTCTCTTACATATTTTTTCCTGCAACTCCGAATCCATTCGACTCCACCCCGAAACTCATGAATTCCCTCTCCGAGTAAGTGAAAGCCAAAATTATTTATATCTCAATTCTTTTTATCTTTACAATATTTGTAAATTAATTGGAATTGGAATTTTATTACAATTTAGTCATTTTTTCTATTCTTCACCATTTTTTTCTACTTCCAAAATAACTCTACTACGGTAGGAGTAGTGTGGTTATTTAAATTATGATTATTATCGTTCGTTTTCAATTTATGATTTTTTCATCCTCTTTTATGATTTTATTCAAATGACACTTTAATATATGAATTTTTACGTTCTGTTCTCCCACAACCAATATTTTTTGTATCTTGAAATCGAATTTTATTTGTTTAATTTCAACTTATTGGTTTTGAGTTCTTTATAATTTTCAGACTTTGACTTCATCCACTTTTCAGTTGACGTAAATAAAACTTTTTTTCACAACATTCTCAAACACACAATTTTTACCAAAATGAAACTCGAATGGGCTCAGTGGACGCGAAAAAAAGGCGCTTGATTCATGTATAAATTATACAAACTTGCAAGGAAGAAATTTCCTTTTCAAAATCATTAACATGGACTTAACCATCTTCAATGAGAGCGTGGCCCTCATACTTTTTGTATTTCATTTTGTTATTTTATGAAAGCACACTAATAAAATCCGTTTACAACAAAGATTTGTAAATTACATTGTTTATATTTTAATTCAAAATGGCCGACAAGTCCGCCACTGGCCCTTTCCAATTTCAGCTTGAATTAAAACTGTTTATAAAATAATATTTACATTGTGGAAACACACACTGTGCCAAATATTAGCCCTTGTTTTAAATTAGGGATTGAAAAAACTAATAAACCTTATGTTGACTTATCATTGTAACTATGTATTACAATAAAAGTTGAATGTGGCCGCCTGGGAGTTAAACCGGGATGGCGTAAGGACCGGAGCCCAGTGCGTTTCTTGTATAAAAAAACTTCTTTCATTTTGTACATGCACTAAAAAAACTCTTGGGTGTTGGTTTGCCAGTTTGAAAATAATAACGAATTAACTCTACTCACCCTTATAACTTAAATATTTAACTCACTTATGTGGTTGATCATGGAAGAAAACCCTTTTGGACTTCATTGTTGGATTTTAGACAGCTTGAGCCCCGCTCAGTGTTCCTTTTTAACTCACGTCTCTCCCTTTGCTCTTCAGACTCAGGAGCCGCGTTGGCATTCGCCGACAAGGCCAAGAATCAATTGAGCTACGATGAGAGAGTCGCTCTTGAAGGATGGCCAAAACTCGGAAATGAAATCCGCTCACAAATCAGGATTAAAGAGAGCAAAGAGTTTAAGGTACACGAGAGACCGACTTTTAATTGATTCATCCCTTCAAATCACTGCATGACTCATTTCAAATTTGCAATAAATGAATTTAGAACACCGTTGATAAATTGGTCCAAAGAGCTAATGCCTCGCTCCTCGTCGGAACTTCCTCATGGAAGGAGCAGTTTGTTGAGGCCATCACCGTCAATGCCGGTAAATATATTTTACAATGATTTTAATACTAAATAAAAAATACTTTAAGCAGATTCAAGCATCTGTATTTGGCAATTTTGTCTAAACAAAGTCTAAACTAAAAGATATATAAAATTAACATTTCTGGCTCAAAATGGTGATTTTTTTAGGAGAAGGAGACGAAGAGGGAGAAGAAGAGCGGGTTCCTTCCTGCGGTGACTACGTCATGCACTTCCTGACCATCTTCTGGAAACTCCTGTTCGCCTTCGTTCCTCCAACAGGTAAAGTGGGGGATTCTGGAAAGGGGGTTCTAGCTCGGGAGGGCTTTTGTTGGGGCTAGACATCTTCGGCGGGTACTTAGCTTTCGTGGTCTCCATCATGGGCATCGGTCTCTTAACCGCTGTCATTGGAGACGTCGCTTCTCATTTCGGATGCGTGATCGGGCTGAAAGACTCCGTGACTGCCATAGCCTTCGTGGCTCTTGGAACGAGTATCCCAGGTATTTCCCTCAGCCCTTCGAGTCGTCGGAGCTCTCTGCAATACTCCAATTGGGAAATCTGTTTTTCAACCGCGCAGTGTCAAACTACGTCCATTACTACGTGTCTTTTTGGTCATTATTATTCTCAAGATCAAAATGTGATCTTTTATACTCGTACAATTTTGTCGTGTATCAACAATATACTTCACACTGTTGATATATATCATTCTCATAGTTTTCCTCGGGGTTCATGTCCATGCATTTCTACATTATACATTTTTGACATCCTTTTTGCCGTCTTGTCATTCTATTGTAAAGTGTTGAAACTGTCAAGAGTAATAACGTTGTCGTTCTTTCTAAATGTCCCGAGTCTTCACCCTCCGTGTATTTTCTCCTTTCCGCAGATATAATGGATGGGTATGTGACGTTCGTGGTGTCGATTTTGGGGATCGGGCTCTTGACGGCCGTCATTGGCGACTTGGCTTCACACATGGGATGCACCGTGGGATTGAAAGATACAGTGACGGCGATTGCGTTTGTTGCCCTTGGCACGAGTGTCCCAGGTATACCCTCATCACGCGAATGACTCGTCATCCTTTTTCATGAATTACCCCAACCACCCAAAGATTGCAAAATCACCCCAAGCCATCTCCTGTATATTTCCTTTGCTATTTACTACTTACTTGTCTATATCTTTTAATATATACTATACCTCCCACATACTTATCAAATATACAAGTTTACAAGAACACAGGTAAAACATATTACATTCAGAACAAAATGATCCTTTTTGATTTTTGAAAAGTTCTGGAATTCAATTCATTTCCTCCCCGCTCGTTGTAAATTATACGACTTTACAATGTAATACATTGTAATAATTACATGTTATGCAACTGACTGATATAACACTGTACAATATAATGCATGCATGGGCTATTTTGATATTCGTGAACAAATACCTACTAAATATAAGTATATTATACTTGTATTGAATTTTGTGAAATGTATAAGAACAGAGCTTTGAATGTAGATTGCGTTCTTTTTCTCCCTTTTTTATAATCCTTCTTTTACGACTACGAGTTTTTGTATTTTACATTATTATGAGAGTGGATTTCACTAGTTGATCCGCTTTTGGGAAGAAAGAACCCAATCATTGCAGATTGTCTTCGGCAATTCCGTTGGTCTCTATAATACGATATTCCGTAATAATCATAAAACTTGAAAACTTCTTTTTTATTATTTTCTCTTTTACCTACTTTTTCTTTATAAATATGTCTATATCTCTCAATAAGTATTTTATATAAGTATTATCAGCGCTGATATTATGTATTTTTACCAATTTTGTCTGTATATAGTTTAAACACTACAAAATTTGGTTTTCAGACCAAGTTTGAAAAAAAGTATTGTGTACAATATGATCTAATATTTTATTCTTCTCCATATTTTAAATGTATAACATTAAAATAAGTAAAAAAAAAGTAATAAGAACTATGGGTATTTGAAGTGGAGGAATCGTGAGGGAAATGAGTCTGGCTCACTTCCTTCTTTCCCTCTCATACTTTATGTTCTCCCATCATGTTACGTTCTCTTTCACTTTTTTTATTCTCTCCAATCATTCCGAGTTTTCAGAAAGTCCTAGGTTCTTTCTTTTACAAGGCATTCGACCCTTTTGGGCCACTAAAGAATATTGCCATTTGGCCCTCCTTCCACAAATCACATTTATAGCTCAATTAACTTTTTAATACATTCCAACTCTTCAATTACCCATTTTTTATTCCTTTTTAACGATCCCCACACTGATTGTTAGACCCTCTGAACTTTCCCTTTGTCAATATCATTATTTTTTTTTATAAAAATGCCCTGATTATCCTCTATGTTATTATTCAGTCAGAAACCTTATTAAAAGTATTGTATTTACCAATTGCCTTAATTTTCAAATAGCCTCTATAGATTAGTCAAATTAATTTTTTAATTTGTCAGCGTGCCTTCGTAGAAGAATCCACACGTTAGACAATTTACTAAAAAGCAGTTTATTATTTATTTTATTTATTAATTTATTCTGATTCTTTATTATATTTAGTTAGTATTTTCAAAGTGTAGTGTTGTGCCTTTTGAGGTGCTTAGTTGCCCTTTGAAGTGCTTTGACCAATTTGTGTTGACCCGACGTGCCGAGTATTAAGTGGAGTCCTTGTGTCCCAGATACGTTCGCCTCGAAGGTGGCTGCAGTTCAGGATGAGTACGCGGATGCCTCAGTTGGAAACGTGACGGGGAGCAATGCGGTGAACGTGTTCCTTGGGATTGGAATTGCCTGGACGCTCGCTGCCATTTACCACATGTTCCATCCGGAAAAGTGCGGGCCAGTCTTTGGAGCTAATAAGGAAATCACGAGAGCATGCGGCGTCTTCAGAGTTAATCCTGGAAGGTCAAATCTCTTTCTCACATTTTCATTCTTAAAACAAAATTTTTTCTCAACTTTCTTTTACTGCCTGAGGGCAAAAGAACGAAAAGAAGGCGATATAGTGGAAATGTTGCTTTTTAGTTAAAATGATAGTTTTCGCGGTTTTCACATAGGAAAATAAGTTTTTTTAGGGTTTTCATACAAGAAAATAATAGTTTTTCACATTTTTTCATACAAGAAAATAACATTTTTTTTTGCAATTTCATCAAAGAAAATAGCATTTTTCGAATATTTTATACAAAAAATAATATGTAGTTTTTTATATTTTTCTCAAAAATAATGTTTTTTAAAATGATATCTGGATTGAAAAAGACATTTATTATTGTTTGAGGACCCAAATAGCTTTTTAAAGGATGATACGAGGGAAAGTGGCGAGACCAATGGGGGGTTTTGTTCCTTTCAGTCTGGGTTACTCCGTGACGTTGTTTTGTGCGTGTGCGTTCGTTGCGATCTGCATCATGCTCGTCCGACGACTCCAGTTCTTTGGTGGAGGTGAACTCGGCGGTCCAGCGAAGTACAAGTACCCCACTTCCATTTTCCTCTTCTCCCTCTGGGTCTTCTATGTCATCATGTCGAGCTTGGAGGCGTACGGGATCGTCAAGGGGTGGTGATCTCCCCCTTCCCGAAGAGTCTGGCGGGGAAGGAATTCGGCTCACACAGCTCAGATACATTTCATACAGCCGCGGGGAAATTCCGGTCGTTTCCTCTCTCCCGCCTCTCCTTCACATGAACCCGAGTGTTCAACGGCGGGGAAGTTGCAAGAATCCCCCGCTAGCCAAACAAATGATCCCATTCCCCTCCCTTCCCCCCACCACTTCACCACTTTCGTTCCTTCATATCAAAGACATTTTTTTCTTTACGTTCTATGAAAACTAAAACTATAGTTATCTCTCACCAAAAGGGTTTCTCCCCTCCCCACGCCCTCCTCTTCTTTTTCACACGACACGTCGTCAGTCAAGTCCATCTCTCATCTCTCAAAATAAAGATCACATTTGGAGACCGGGTGTTGTGAAAACTTGGCATATAATAAGTATATAAGTCATGATCCTCTTTTGAACCTTGATACTAAATATCTTACAATTTAAAATATTTAGCTATTAGACTTTAAACTCTCTCGTGTGTATACATTGTAAATATGATATTCATTCCAAAAGGCGCCCTTTATTGCAAAAGGCCCTCCCTCTCCACGAATATTTCTTAAAAAGGGAAAAGCCCGGGTTTGAAAGACCCCGCCTGGGACTTTGAACACTGAACATAAGAGGCCTTCAAGTCCCCTTGTGATATACGAAGGCCTCGTTTGTCTGGAGGAGTCTTTTAAATTCTATTTCAATGCTTCCCTTCGTCCATCCACCTTTTCAAACTCGTACTTATATTCTAATCAAATCCCTCAGACTCTCCTAGTTAGACCTTCTCCACTCCATGATTGTCTCTCTATCTTATTAAGATGATTTGATCACACAACACCTTTCACATAATTATGATTATATCAAACCACGTTAGACTTACCTTTGACCTTCGTAAAATGCACACGAACAATACCCTCATATGACATTATATACACATAAATAATATTATAATATACGTATATTATGATATGATATCCATGTACCAGCATAGAGTTTCTAGTTGAAAAGAAATTAGACTAAATAATATAAACTGTATATCGCATATTATGACCTAAATAATATGAGATACATAAAATCATAATTGTTGAGAGATGTGTAGGAAAAAAATGTTTGGGAAATTCTAAATACTTAACTGTTATTGAAAGTTGTAAATTAGAAAAGGGAGAGGAGACATGTGTTTTCAAAATATTGACTTTAATGATTGTAAAAAGGTCTTTTACAAAAGTTAAATATTATGGTTAAAAAAGAGCATGTTGTTGACGACGAACCAAGTTGAAAAAAGATTATATGTGCCATACTGTACTAACTATACTATATTAAATGAAATAATATGTAAAAATACGAAGAATATTTTTTATCGAAAAAAGACTACAATACGATGATATGATGATGCTGATGATGATGATGAAAGAAAGATTAATTAATAATTTACAAGATGAAAAAGTGTGTTTTGAAAGTATTTTCACACGGGCCCTCCGCGTGTGGATTTTATATGGAACCATTTTACAATCTCTTACAACTTTATCTTCTATTTAAATTGTGTATCTCTTGGGTGCTCCTTGAACTCTGCAACATTTGGTGTCTCTGTTTCGAGTTTAAACTTAACCAGTTTAATCAGTAGTTAAAGGGTTAGTTAAACACTAACTAAAAGTTAAGGACGGTGCTATTTTATCTACCTCCATCACTCATCATTTGAAAAAAAAGAGTCAACTAGTTTTATTCAACCCTCGACATGAGAATTATTATTGTAATCATTACTTTTACTCTAATAATTGAAATCGGAGATTTTTATCCTTTTGAAAAATGACAAGTTCCCTTTAAATAGCTATTACTAAATATTACAAGATATTATTGTATGTCTCAATAAAAAATGAATTATCGATCCGTTTCAGCTCAATTAATTTATTTCTCTTGTATTATTACTACTATATACTTATTGATAAGTTGATGAGTCGAGGAAATTAATTATATTAATCAATTAATTAGTTTAATTAATTCATATTTAAACCTAACTTTAAGTATAATATATGTGTCATATCCTCGTATACCCTTCATTATACTTTTCACTTTAATTACAATTAACTAATTAGTTGTTATTAAGTGTTTAGGAGGTCCTTTGATGAGATTGAAAGGGACATGTTATTAATTACCCATTACTTAACTTAATTACGGCATATAATGAGGAAATTATGTTTTGTTAACTATTCGTTGGAACCGAGGACCTATACCTGATGATATCGAAGGAAATTAAAAACTCTTTATATATAAATTACATATATCTTTACCATATAACTCTTCACTATCTCAATTTCCTTCTTATTCCTGGTACAAATTGAAAAATAATACATATTATACAACTATATATCTAACTAAACTTAATAATAATCTACTGACTTATTGAGTGAGTGAGTTATCACTAGTGAGTGAATTATTGTTGGAATCACTGCTGGAAGGATTAGGCAAATCTGTTCATTTAAACACACACACACACACACATTTAGATTCAATATGTTTTTAGTCTAAATCCAATTAGGATTTAATCTTTAAGTGTTATTGAGTTTAGATTGGATCTGAGAGAAAAGCAATTATTGTTATTTATTATACATTGCTAGTTCAATTAATATCAGATTAGGAATTAGATGGGGGAAGACGACGACGATGAAGAAATAAAACGTCCAATATTCTTCTTATATGATATAAATTACCTATTTATTAATTCTATAATATTATGTATCGTGAGCACAAACAAAAGGGAACTCGGGAAGACCTTATAAATATTATATATTGTTAGGTATAACTGAAACAAAAACAAGAGTTGAAAATGATGATCGAACAATTTTCATTTCCTATTAAATCTATCAAAAATATGTATCACATAATATGAAACACTTTAAACTACTATCGTAACTTATTATTTTACTTATAATATTACTACTATATTAAATGATGATAATGTGAATTTGATGAAAGAAGATGCGATTGTGAGTTGTTTTCAAAGATGCATGCGGAGAATCTCGTTCGAGCTTTTTCGAACTTTTCCTCCTTTTTACTGTTTAAATCTCTCTCACTCCTCCCTCAACGTGTTACCTCAATAGAGTTCATGTAAAACTTATTTGTTGGAGAAAGTCAATTTCGCGGTTTTCTTATCATGAAATATAATCGAGTATTTATTAAAATTCTAATTACCCCCTTTTCATAGTAATTCAAAGTGTTATTTTTTGCGGGAACGTTGCTTTTCAAAATTATTAAACTGTTTTAGTTAGCTTTAAACATTTTTAAAGTTATGAATTAAACCTTTTATATTAATATGTTTGCCATTGAAAGTCATAAACGAAAGATTCAATCTATTTAAATAAAATTAAATAGAAACTATATGCCATAATAATGTAAAGGATGATTTGAGAATTTTATTATTTACATGATTATATTTCATGATAAAACCGCAAATTATGCCTCTAATTGACTCTAATAATTATTATACGTTGTATTTATAAATACATTAAAGCTCACCAGTCAAAAACTTATTTCTAGTCCGATGATTCAACTACTTTGGTATATTAGTTAAATATTTTAACAAATAGTGATATGACTTAAAATATAAATGATTAAATTGTATATAATTCGAGATTATTAATATGATGAGATATATTACATATAATAACGATATAGCTCGTAAACTATATATATGATAAGAATACATTATAAATTATAAATGTGTATTACTAAGTATATATATATATATATAAATCGTGTCTGATCCGTTCGACCGTATAGTATCAAAATGTGAAACAATTGTCAAAAAGCTTTAATAGTGGACGGTGCGACAAATTAAATTGAAAAGAAAAATTCCCTGTACCTTTTGAAAAGGAATTGAAATGTGTGTTAAAAGGCTATTAAGATTGTTACTTAAATATGATAGAATGTTGTTGAAGACATTGTTGAGAAAGGGATAAAAGTATTTCCATTCTTGTTGTTTGTTAAATAATATATTAAATATAACAATAATGAAATAATGGGATTTTAAAACTTTCTCGAATTGTTGTTCGTGTCGTGTCGATTGTCAAAAGGGCGACGGTGTCTGTGAGGAACCAAAAGATCCCAACTTCCTTTAAAAAATAAGCAGAAAAATCAATATGTCTCTTGAGTTTTTCTTTTCAAATTATTCATCTATCAATATTATATTAAAAATACATAATTAATGTAAGGATTGATTTAAAAAAAACTGCGTTGATGAGATCTCACCTTTACCTACTATTAAAATAATAAATGTATAAAAATACCAATGGGATGAACTCGCCCTTCATCCCTCAAATGAGAGAAATAAATATGAAAAATCAATTTTACTAGTTTTTTCTTAATAAAAATTCATCGAGGCTTCACATCGTTTCAATTTATTCGTGTGAGCATAAACTTCTTTCGTTCTTTTTGATCAAATTATTTTCTTCTAATCACTCCCCATTGCCCTTTCCATCCAATTTTCTTAAATCCAAACCAGACCGTTCACGCCCTCGCGAATCTCATTCATGACTTTCATTAAGCCCTGACATCTCATGTCTATTGGATTTTCTCTACATGGCCCTTTGGCCTAATGTCTCATTTCCTGAAGTGTTATCAGAGAAAACGGAACATTAATTACATCCCTACGCACGCCTATCTAAATATATGATTCTGAAAGCTAGATAAAGGGTAAATTCTAAATTAAAATTCTCAAATGTTCCTCTTCCACTTCATATAACCCAATAATAATAGTTCAAAGTGAAAAAGTGAAAAGTTAAATTACACTCATTTCATTTCCAACTCATTTATATGTAAATACTTTGAATCCCTTTGAGAGCATTTAACTCGCTGCGACTGTCAGTGTCGTCGTGTTTAAAGAACTTGCCCAGATGCATCTAAAATATTTTCAAGAAAGGAATGGTGAGTAATGAGGGGCTTTTATTGGAAAAAGGCTTGCGAAAAAAAGACTTATTTGCCAAAGCTAAAGAGAAGAAGAAGAAGGAGAAAAGGAAGAGAAGGATGTAAAAGGAGTTTAAATGGGGCTTTTCATACGAAAGGATTTCAAGCCTTGGTGTTGAATTGAGAAGAATAAAACAGAAAGAAACAAATGGGTCTTTTCCTATGTGTTCTTGCCCTGTTGCAGCCTTTTCTCTATTAAACGTCGTCGTTGTTCTCTTTGAATTCCCAGTTTGGTGAGAAGAAGGGAGAGAACAATCTTTTAGTCAATAAATCCTCATACAAAGTTCCGCCGCGTTTTCTTCCTCTCGAGAGACGAAGCCCGAGCATCGGGGGATATTTATTACACAAGTGAAAGACTAAACGACCTCTTTAAAAATCAAAAGACCACCTGAAGATACTTTCTCATTACTTTGCCAAGATTATTCCTACCTGGATAATGGAAATTAATTCTAAAGTGAACAAATATTATTAGTCTATAACACTACAAATGGAATGGGAATGCATAAATATACATATGCTCGTAGATCTTTAAAATTTGCACTGAACTTTTTAGTCGAAAACTATTAATTGACATTATTTTTTATAGATATTATTTTGAAACAAAAAAATCAGATCTCGTTGAAAGAAATGTGTGACTTACTTATTTGCTTTGAAGGGTTATTTCCAAAAGGAGAAAATCAAAAAAACTATAACTAGATTTAATTTTTTTTAAACATGTAATGTTCTTAGGTAAAATAAAAATGAAAGTAAAAAATGATGAAATTAATGGAATATTTATTTAAATTGAGTTTTAATAATGAATCGTAATTTGAGCAGATGAAAGAAAACTAGTTTTCAACCTCATTTTTTCGGGAATCTCTGGGGTAAAGTTTTTTTTGAAGAATATCTTTTGATTAAAGGAGAAAGTTAGGAAGAGCATAAAAATGAATTAAAAGAATGGGAATTAATATTAAGGAGCTTTTTAAGACATCAAGATTTCTATAAATCAACTTTAATATTTTGTATCTAGATAAAAGCATACTATAGAGCATGCATGTTTCTTTCGGATAAAATTGTCGATAACAAAAGCCGTTGATCCATTTATTTGATTGCCTCATTATTGTTATCATTCCCATTGAGCTTTGCCGACATTGGCCATCATTTATTCTCATCTAGTCATTTTATTAAATGTTTTCATACATCCGTTATCGCCAATTACGAGTTCGAGTGGAAAATAAACAAACAGATTGGGCAAGAAAGGTAAGATAATCGTTAAGAGCCTCGTTCATAAATAATTAAATTAGCTAGCCAACATTGTATGTATTCAATTTAAAAGTTTAAAATCTAAATACTTGAATGTAAATTAATATTTATATAACGTTACACAAGTATAATGAAGTGAAAAATAGAGAATAGGTTGAAGACCCAAATGAGTTCCACAATTTTCTCAACATTTGGGAAAAGTGGAGCAAATAATTAAATTAGTTTCATTTGCAACAAGGAATTTCCCGTTTCTTGCAAAGAGAAAGTGGAGAAAGAGGAAGAAAATCGATTGGGAGAGAAAAGCATATAAGGAAATAGGAGAAAATAAAAAGAGGAAAATCCAATTAAGCCCCTCCTTACACGTACACAAATATTGTAAGAGTAAACAGAGAAGCCGTCGTGCGACTCATCCACTAGATAATACAAAAGATAATATTTTCCTCGTGAATCGTTGGAAGGCCAAATGAAACAATGAAAATCAGTGGCGAGGCAAAGGGGAAGTGAAGAAAAATCTAAATCAACCGTCTGGTTAAATATTTAAAAGGAACCGTTTAATCCTCAAATTTAAAAGAGAGAAAACGGAGAAATATGAGAAGTTTATTTAAATGCTTTTCCCTCTTGGGGATTTTCCTCGTTTTACTTCCGGTTCTCTGGGGATTGAGACAGAAAGGAGCAATCGAAGAGATCGAGTCCCTTGTGAATGAATTCATGTCAATAAATAAGAACCCGGGTCTTGGTTTATCCATCGTGAGTATGGACTCTAGTTTCGTCCGGGGCTACGGACTGAGGGATACAGAATTGAATCTTTCAGTTGGTGAAAAGACCAAGTTCCTCATAGCCTCCATTTCAAAGACCTTTACGGCCACAATCATTGTTAAAGTTTTATCAGAAAAGTTTGGGCAGGACCCTTCGATATTAAACGTTCCAATTTCCATTTTGGCTCCGAACTATAATTTAACGATGAGCGATCGGTGAGTTTTCATTTCATATTCATCTTTCATTTGAGATCGAATGTTTGAGTTATAATGTAAATTACTATATTACTCCGAGAAAGAACACTTTTGTTTTCAGAGGTGAGCGATAATTAATTTCAATGTATTATTTAAATAAGGTTTCGAAGTGAGGCGACGAGTTTTCGTGATTTATTGTCTCATCGGTCTTGCGTTGGGTCCTACGGCCTCGGCACGACAGTTGGAGCGTATAAATCAAGAGCTGAGCGAATCTAGTAATTAACTTTAATGAACTTTTTACCTTTTTCTAAATTATATTTCCTCCTTTTACTCAACGTCTTCCAATATTTAACTTTTCTCGAATATTTATTTTTCTCATAAATGAACCCTTCAAAAGAGTTTTTCTCTGCTATTAAAATAGTTTTCCCCTTTTATTTTGATGAAAAGTCGAAGATCCAATCTGATCAAATAAAATAGAGTGATATCGGTGACTGAAATTAATTAAATTAAACTTATGTATTTATTATGTGAAAGCCGATACAGATACATTGAAGAGAAATGCGGATTCCGGGAAAAGTTCTTTTACAGCAATGCGATGATGGTTTTAGCTGGTGATGTCATATCTTACATTGCGGACTCTCCTTTTGAATCCCTCGTTCGTATTTACTCTTTCACTTTCTTTTAATATTACCAGTCCCCGCCATAGCAAGTGAGTTAAGCAATACGCAGTGAAAGTTTTAGCACACCAAACGGAGCATAAGTCCACGAGGAGATTGTTCTTATAAGGACTAGCGGAGTATAGAGGCGGTAAATACTTTTTCATTAGGTGATGGATTTCTTCGGAATCCTTGGAATGGGCGAGAGTACGATCGTGAACGAGACTGACGACTACGATGAAATGGAAAACATGGCAAAGGGATACTTTCGAAATGTTGATGGGAACCTGAAGAAGATGAACCCAAAGTTTTACAAGTTCGTTTCTCATTTTTACGTTCTTTTTCCCTTTTCCCGAATGATGTTTGAACTCCCGAAAAAGAGTGCAAAGAGTTTCGAGATTTCTGCATAGGAAGATCCATTACTTTCCCCAGGATTTGCCGCATTACTTACAATTTTCTTTTCATAACTTATAAAAACAATTTACTTTTGCTGGATACAAGACATGTTGATTTGCTTTCATTCTACAGAATATTTATTATGCCATATTCATAAACAATAGTAGGAATATTTATTGAAAAGGGAGATTTACGGTGTTTTAAAAGAACAATGTGAACATAAAGTTCAAAAACATAGTTTTTTTTATTTATTTTTTCCCGAGATTTTCAATTTCTATCACCAAAAATATTGGGTAAATTTTGAACAAAGTATGATATCGTAATAAGTAATATTTTTATTTATATGTTATGCATGTTTTTGACCTCGAACAAATCTCGAGAGTCGAAGAGAGCAAAGAGAGAATCCAAATAGAGTTTTCGAGGTTGAGCAAATTTCCCTTTTGAATACCCTTTGATAAAGGAAATGTGGGATTTTCCCGATAAAAAAGATCGTTTCATCTTCCTCGCTTGTTTTGTTTGGGGAGAATAAAAGAAAAAATTCGCATGGTTCGTCCCATGTAAAATAGGTCAAATTTCAAGTTGGGCTCGAATCTCTCAAAGACTCACACTTGTGGAATTATTTTCCATGACCAAGTAGAGGAGAAAACATGAAGAATATCAAATCACTTTCACACATAGGCACATTTGAAACTCATAAAATATTCATCTTTGACATCGTATCATATTCAACTTGCTAAAAATATAGTATATAATATACATAGTGTGTAAGTGTATGTTATTTATATCAGTTTATACGGCAAAGTAATAAAAGAGATATAAAATTAAAGTTGATAACTAAGTATTAACTATTACTATTTGCTATTCCTCTTCATGATTTTGTGAAATGTATCAGATGCAAAGATTGAGAATGGATATTCCGAATATTTTAATGTTATATTTAATCTCATGATTTTTATGGCATATCGCATATCTCTTGCTTATTGTAATACAATAAGTATAAAAAGATATAGTAAATTTATACATATATAATCCTAAGCTCAAATGTGAAAATAGGTAAGTATGAAACACTTGAATGCACGTGATGCAATATGGAATGTACGATACTATTTATTTATTAAGTTTGTGTAAACCGTAGTTCTCTATTTGGTTCTCAACTACTAATATTTTAACATATTGTAAATGTTGAAAATCTTGAAGCAGAAGTATTTGTCCTATATCAAGTTGAAGTGAAATGTATTGTGTGATGTGTTGCAAGCATTGTTGTATTTATATAATATGTATTTAGATAATATAAATCGTGGCAAAAAAAGTTTTGCAGTCCAAGATTACTTTCCCAAACTTACTCCCCTTTCACCGCAAATCTTTTTTGCAGAAGATTTAAACGACGGATATTTTACTTACATTTTTCCCTCGTTTCTTTCTCCATAAGTTTCTTTCAAATGGCAATTTAAAACTTTAGAGAAGGAATGCCGGAATAAACGGGAATAAACTACTTCATAAGCTCTTATTCATGCTATTTTATAAAGGAAAGAATTTATATCAAGAAAAAGTAATACTTAAACTTATAAAATATTTACAATATAGGAAGTAATATACATTGTATTATTAACTATCACTAATATTGTATTCGCATACAAGATCTCCTCTGTCTAATTCTTATGAGGAGCGTAAAAAGAGGTACAAGTAGGTTTAAATCTTTATACTTTGGAATTTCTATCCTTTCTAGGCCATAAACTCTTCGAAATGGTTAACTACGTGGAATATTTGAAGAAAAACAATTTATCCCATTAGCTTCACAAAAGAGAAAAAAGACATAATAGAATACGTTCCCATTATTTCAAATTGTACCTAATAAGATCCGAAAGAGGATAAAAAATACTTGAATACAAAGAATGCATTCAAAAAGCGTCGACTCTTTTCCACCTTATTTAACTCTTTAAAAATTATATCTTATTTCATATTGCTTTATATATTATATTTACTAGTGGAAATTCAGGAGCAGCGTCAGGAGGAATTATCTCAACTCCAGGAGATATGGCCAAATACCTTCGTTTTCACCTTTCTGATGGGCTCGTAAATGGCGTTCAAATTATTCCAAAAGTATTATATAAAAACAAAAATGTTTAATTAGCTCAGTTTCGTAGAATTTAACTATTCACTATATAAAACACAAGTTGTGCAAAATATACATTTTCATTATTTTTGTATTGAAAAGAAAGTGAAGAAAGTAATAAGAGTAGTTGAGCTCAAAAGCATTGTAGTGTAAATAAAGTGTATTTCATGAATTTGATTTGAGGTCAATTGGCTTTAGTGTTTCTCTCATGTATTAGGAAGTGATGAATTGGCTGAGGGTGACCTCAACGCCGCTTCCTTTCACTCCGTCCGAGTCGAAGCCTCTCGAGGGAAATTACGGTTATGGGCTCGGATTCTACCTTGGAATCTATAAAGGTTCGTTCTTATACATTAGTCTGGTGAAAGCTCAGGAAAGCACATTTCCCTTACATAACAAGCCTTTTTTTTCACACATTCGCACACACACAAAGACACAACACCTTCCTCTTATAGACCTATTTATAAGAAATACTATTACGTAAGTATACATACTCTTCATGCTTACAAATGCTATTTTATATACCAAAAGGTATTCCAGTAAGGCAAGATAGCGAATTTATATTTATTGCAAATAAGACTAACAATAAGTGTAGAAATAGTATTCAAATAAGAATTTACTACTACTACTGATAATGATAAAAATATTGCATCTATTTATGCAAATAAATAGCAAATAATTAGTGTTGATATTGTGAACCAAAATACTATGCCTAGATGAATACCTGTGAATAAGAACTTTTAGCGATAGCAGGCTATCGTTTATGTGTAATGTAATGTGTCTTGTAGATTTGTTCCGAATGAGCCACAATGGAGATTTGTCTCCTTTCACGAGCCTCCTTTCCATCTTCCCAACTGCCGGGGTGGCCATCTTCACAGTCGTCAATGGCCCTGGGGAAGAAGCCATGGTCTCTTCCCATTCGGCTCTTCACTCCGGCATCCTCAATGCGCTTCAAGGCAAACTCCACACTCTCCATCATTGCTTTTGAGATCATTGTTCAGAATTTTTATATTTTTCATTCCAAATGCTCAGGAGGAGAGTCAAAAGTTTCCTTTGAAAAGGAGCCGAGGAAATTGGGGAATAAAAAAGAAAATTCTTTTTCACCGTCCACTTCCCCTTTGATGAGGAGTGAAAGGGACGAGGCCTTTGTGGGGCTTTATGGCCATCCTTATGAATGTATACATACATATGGAACTATTTACCAAGCCTGGTCGTCTATAAGTTTTAATTAAACATTTTGCAAGTCGTAATTAAAAGGAATTAAAGGCTAATTGGAATATAATCTCCTAATCTTCTCTGCTAATCTTCTAATTTATTAAAGGTGAATTCGAAATCAGAGGGAATTCCACAGGGCTCTCCATTCAGTATGGGATTTACGGCCAAGGCGTCCTGGTGCCTATTGGTGGAAGTTCTTATCAAATTGAATGGACTGGAGATCTCCTTGATCTCTTCTATGCATACAATGGAGGAAGGCCAATCGGTCAAATGACTTTGACCTTCACCCCGGAAATGGCCATTTATGAAGACTCAGACGGGGAGATCAATTACATAAAGAACGGAACCTTAGACAAATTCCCTGTAATTCCCTGGCATCCTAATTCATGTTCCCCTTCCCACTTGAAACAATCTTAATTCAATCACACTTATGTTCAATTATTACTAAATAATAATCATAATCATTAAGTACAGGATTTAATTAACAATTATACTTTATTCATATAGAATTTATAACGTTACTTCGAACGATTCAGCACCTGTAAAAAAATAAAAACATTATTCTTTTAATAGCTCTACTACAAAACATTTTTATTGTTTTTTGTGTTCTCATTAAATGCTCAAGTTGAGCTGAACATAATAATTAGCAATTAAATCGATGAAATTAATGTTTTATAACTTCATTATAAGTTTGCATGCAGCTTCGAAAGGAGAAAAGAAAATGAAAAAGGAGTTTAAGTTGCTTTGTTAGTTTACCTTGTGAGTGATGGCGATGAGGCCTTTTTGGTATTGTGATTCCCTGAGTGAGTTTGCATACCGGACGGCCTGTAAGCAATACTTTTGAGCGAGGAACTTTGTTTCTTCTAAACCATCCGAGTTGTGGACGAAGTCGAGGGCGCGGGACACGTCCCCTTCTCTGCTAAACCTCCTCTCAATCAACGTCTCAAGCTCGGGGTGCTGGAGAAAAAAACAATACTTACATTAGTCCTTTTCTAACCCGGCTTAAGCCCCAGCTTATTCTGCAAAACCCGTTTTCAAATAATCACCTCCACATTGCATTACGTTACGTGTGTATTTGAAAAGACGCGAAATTTGTCAACAGTAAGTTGAGTTATTACAAGAGTATAACAATCATATTTACAATCTATCACAAATACCAAAACTTAAAGTCCGTATGAACTTGTGAACTTGTCCTAAATGTATATATATCCAAACAATACTATATTGTAAAGCAAGATGCAAGTACTGGCTATAAAGTATGAAAGTATATTGAAATTGGAATAAAGAAGGACAGGCACACACACACATGTAAGAAAATAAGATATACGAGTATTTAAGATATTCAATGATCATCAATCATTTCATAAAAGTGTTTCTTTATTTAATGGCAAATGGAGTCGTATGGAGAAGGTGAGGGGGGAACTGTTCAGATTATCCGACCGAATTAATAGAAATGAACGAGAAAGAGATGAATCACACCAATCCACTTCAAACTCACGACCGGATTTGACAATAAAAATGATGGATCGCGAGAACATTGATTGATATAAATGAGAAACAATAGAAGAATGCGGGTTTAGTGGGATTGTGGGTGGGACAAAGGTGGGATTTCTCCAAATATTTTATATTGATACGGATTTTAAGTATTCTGTATAAAATAAATATTAACTGATTACGAGGCACTGGTCAAAATATGACCTATAATTATTTTTTATTTACAGAATTTAATAAAATAAAATATATGTATGATCGGAGATTTGAGAATATTGAACCTTTTTAGCTGCGAAGAGTACTGGAGCAGTTGCGAGTCCCAAGGACAAGTCAGCCGCGGCGGGTTTTCCCATGGTCTCCGTAGAGGAGACAAAGTCCAGGAGGTCGTCGATGAGTTGGAAGGCAATGCCCAAATGTTTCCCGTACTCGAAGGCGAGTTGAGCGAGGGAGTCGTCGGACCCGCCGAGGATCGCTACTCCTTTGCACGTGTAGGCCATGAGAGACGCCGTCTTGTTGAAGGTCTTCCCGATGTAGTGAGAGAACCGGTCAGTTTCCCCTTCCTCCGCCCCCAGCTGCATGAACTCCCCTTGGACGAGGTCTTCGAGAACTTGGGCCAGGATGCCGGTGACCTCGTCGCTCTCCAGCCGCGCCACCATCCCCCCCGCTCGGGCCAAAATGAAATCCCCGCCGATGATGGCCTTCGCTTGCCCGAACCGCGAGTTCACGCTCGCCTTCCCTCGTCGCTGGTCAGAGGAGTCGATGACGTCGTCGTGGACGAGTGTCGCTGTGTGGATCATTTCAGAAACAAGGGAAAGCTGCTTTTGTGATGGAAGAAGAAAACTGAGAAACAAGAGCAATTCACTTTCTTTCATTTACTTCTTTTTAATTGTTCTTAATTGTTCAATTAAACTTAATTTCTAGACTTTTTATATACTTTTTAAAAGTATACTTAAGTGTATAAAGTATAAGAAAAATTTAGAATGCACTTTCTCACCTATTATTTCCGTGCAAATGTGCGTTGATGGCTCGAGCCATTAAAATGGCAATAAGCGGACGAATCGCTTTACCTTGGCCATCAAAATAATACGCTGCGACTTCCGCGAGCTCTCCGTTCCTCCCTCCAAGTTCCTGCAACATTTAATCTTTTATAAATTTCTCCATTTTATTCCGATGTACATTATAGTAGCGGCATTATTTAGAATTTCAAACTTGTAATATGGATCTCGTACCCTTCGTATATCATTGGCAATGTCGGTCAAGTCGCCCTCGACGAGCTCGTGCGGACTCATTTCGATGTCGTGGTCGTGCGGAAGCGTTCGAAGGGGATTATGTGGGGAAAGCGCCATCGCTCCGGGAACCCATGACGCTCCTCGCCGCTCTTTTACTGCACTCTAAAAACACACCAAAACGACTCCATTAACTCAAGCAGTTTCATTAAATCCGTCCTTAGACACACGACAATTTAATGCTCGAATATTAAAATGCACAATAAGGGTCTTTGGCTTTAATCTCCCATATCATAAATAGAAGAAATATGGTTAATGCTCTGAAACGAGTGAACTTTCCAATTAAAATTCCCATTCACTCCTCATCCTCTCATCGAGCAATAAATGAATCATAGTTCATAATTGGCTTTGCAAACTCGAGGGGATTCCCTCCATTCAAATGGATGGAAGGAGATGAGGAATTAAATTTTACGATCGCGTATAAAAAACCATACTATAAATCCTTCTATCTCTCGAACTCCTATTCCGCCATTTAGATTTTAGGGATGAGTATATGAGATTTTATGATCATCGTTTCGGCCTACAATGAAGATTTTAAAGTTCAAAATGTTAGAAGGTTGAAAATGTAGTAAGAGAAATGACTTGGATAGAGAGGATTGCATGGAAACCTTTTACCATTATATTTTACAATGAAAGCAAATATACCTTAAGTATTATTTAGAAAAGTATACAAGTATGGTGAATATATATGAAATGGATATTTTTCATACGTGATATTTATTTGAGTCTGTTCTGAAGCAAAGGTACAGGGATTTATAAGTTTGCAATATATAAGAATAAGGGAGTTTTAGTATTTGAGATAAGAGAAGGAAGTGAGATGTAGAACATGAATATTCCCTGCAGTCTGTTTCGGATCGTTGAGGAGCTTTGGCCATTCCCTATGAGAGGAATATGAAAAAGTGGCTCAAGTAACAAGCAAGTCCTCGGGAGGAATTAAGGATCCGTGTCGGAGATTCCGAAACGCGAAAGATCATCCTCATCTTACGTGCACATCTCCCATAAGAATTCCAAATAGGCCCACAATTCACATTGTCTCCATATTCACCATTGACCAGATATCCAATGGTTCATTGTAAATATTAGAAAGCCTTATTACATTTACTTAAGATGACCGTTGTACAAGTCATCTTAAGAGATGTTTAATAAATTGTTTTTATCCTATTTTTTATTAAACATTAAATTTAAAATCGTAATATAAAATTTATCTAAATCAAAAATCTAAATACTTTAATAGGACTTTTTAACATTAATAATATTTAAAATAAGTTTATTCGTATTCAAGTCATAAAATGTTTTATCCAAAGTTCTAGAAAAATTTAAATAATTTTTACAAAATTACAATGCAATCTAGTAATGAATTAGGAAGAAGTGACTTTGAATATGAAACATTTCATGAATGACTGAATGAGATTTTGTTTTTTGAAAGAAGCAGGAGTATAAAAGATTTGAAGAGACCGTTAAAGGAAAATGTTTGATTGTACGGAAAAGGTTTTGGAGGAATTGTGTGTGAGTGTGTTGCATCTTCCCCACGTCTCCGCCTCGTGATATATGCATGGAGGACAAGGGAAGTTTGTAAAAAGCGGTAAGTCGAAGTGGTCAGACAGGTCTACGCATTCCCTTCAAAAACCTCCTCTGATATTCCACCACCTCGAGTCATACAATAAGCCGAATATCATATTTGAATATATCATCATCTCTCTCTCACTCAAACATTACTACTCAGGTAGGAGACTCACTCTTAGATGCGTGCATTTTCCAATGCGCTATCTCAATTGAGGCCATTAGGGCTAAACAATCCGACACTGCCCACACTGCTGCTCCTCCTCGTCTCCTCTAGCTTAATAAGCATATAAGAATTTAATAGATCCAGACCCTGAGATTCTCTCACAGACATACCTATGATATAAGGTATGTCTTATATTTACCCTACTACCTAATATTCTGGTACTCTTATATGGATGAGACTAAATGCATATTATGCTTGTATGTATTCTCAAATTCGTATATATATCACATTCGAATATATTTTATAGATATGAGCCCTATACTTTACAGCGGAGAGAGGTACATGAAATCCTATGAAGATATGCATATGTCTCCTTGATTGGGAAGGTGTACTATACTAATAGTATAGGAGCGAGCACGAGGAGAGGATTTGATCTCCCTTGAACTCCCTCTCATAAGTGAGTATCAAAGAGCCTTCGCATTTTTACTCACTCCGTTTTTTCTCTCCATATCCTTGATATAAAAAGCCGAATTTCAATACGCCCCAGTCAATTGATGAGAAATTGTCTCCTTTATGGCAGATTTCGCTTGGGATTCCTTCAGAGCAAAGAACAAACTTTTTCATCTCCTCTAGCCAAATGACTTTATAGGGAAAATTGAACTTTGCCATTTGGAATCAAACTCATATTTTCGAGCACCACAAAGGACCATCGACTAAATAATGTTTTTTTTTAAAATGCATCTTCACGCCTTTAGGTTCCCTCGTCGTCTCGTTAATAAAAGAAGTTGCTTTATATAAGAAGTAGCTCTTGAGAAGAGAAAAGGCAATTAAGGGAAATAACACAATACACACGAACCATGCTCACGATGAAGGATGATATGAAATATAAGAAATGAGAACGTCATACATAATAAAAGCGAGGGAAGAATAAAGAAGTTGGGGAGTGGGAGGGTTAAGGAAGATAGCGGCGGATGCTCCTTCGACGGTGTGGTGTGTGTCTGTGTGAGAAGTAGAGAGGTGAATGGCCGCTCCGCTCCATCTCCACTTTAATAGGATAATCCTTCATTTTTTTAATTACCGACTTTAAAAACCCAATAAACCATTTCTCACATTCTCCGCGCCTTTCTTTCTCATAGGATAAATGGGAGTAAATTATCCTTGGGTCTGAGGGAGATGACGAGGAGCGTTGAAGAGCAGAAGAGGAACTTTCAGTTGCAGCCTCACATTAACGCAGATTTATGAACCCTCTCGACTCCATTTGTCTCTCAAGATCAGAGCTTTTGTCAGGGAAGGAAGACAATTCGTGAAGTAGATAAATAAAGACGGGAATTAAATGGGAAACAGGTCGATCAAAGCGTCCTTTGTTGTCTATGAGAAAGAGTCAATTGAGGAATTATAAAAGGTAAAGATGTTTGTTGAAGGGAAGCCGTTAAGTTTGTCAGAGTCCAAAGAACTCACGAGTCATTCAAGACTATTTATACATGTATATTTACTACTATCAAGGAGCAATAAATGATATAAAATACTACTAGAAGCTATTACCTACTTATGAGCTCTTGTATACAATATATGTAAAGCCCGAGAATTCATTCACAGATGCTCGAGAGAGAAATGAGTTTTATAAGAAGAATTGTGGGATTTTAACGTAGAAATTTCCAAACCTCAATTCACCTCCTCTTCACGCTTCAATCACTCCCTTTTGCACATTCGAAATAATAAAAATAAGGCAAATCTCTCATTTCTAATTTTCTCGATTTTCACTCATTCAGCATCATATTTATTTAGTACCATATCATTCTAAAATAAACTATTAATTTGAGATATTTCGTTATGGATTTACTGTGTCGAGTAAAGAATTACTATCAAAAAATATTTAGTAATTAACATGTATTGTTCATAATATAAATTAATAAGTAAATATGCTTATTCTTTATAAAAATATATCATCGAAGAAGGTGTTTCATAAATAATTTGAACTTGTTTTGAATGAAAACAGGTCAAACAATGACACGATTGTTTACACATTCCAAATAATTGTAAGCTTTAACGCGGTCTTTCCCAGCCAAGCAAAATTGACTTTGTCTGCGTCATTGCCATTGTCGTCATTATGAATTAAAGAAAGGTTCTTGGAAAGACTTTCATAAATGATCATTATATGAATTTGTCTTTTGGAAGTGTGTTAAATAAGGTTAGTTATAATTTGCGTTGAGTCCTCAAGAGTCCTTTTCTCTCCATGCATGCATGTTAAAAGCTATGCTTATAAGGAAAGGTACATGGAAATGTAACATACTCAAAAGAAAAATGAAGGATTGAGTTTAGTAGTACGAGAAGTCGAGTTTCGGTTTCCTATTTAATTATGTATAATGGTTAATTCCCTTCACCTTCTTTGGAAAAAAAGGTTCTCAGACTTGTCCATGTATTCCAGATCTCTTGAATGAATTATCACAAAGCAGTCTGTTGTTCAAAAGCCCAAGGCTCCCCTTCTTAATATTGAGAAGTCTCCAAAGGATGAAAATTCCTTTATAAATATTCACATTTTCTCTCAGGCTTTTCGCTCAAACCCTGATAATCCCCTGTTTTTACAATACAACAAGAAAGCCTTTTTAATTTGAACGAACGAAGAATAAATTCAAGTTTAGAGCATTTATTCATTTCTCTCATTAATTCTTCAAGTGTAAATAATGAAGCGATGATTAACTCTCACATTTTAAATTAAAATTGACTTGATAATAATGCTCAAAATGACATGGCTCTCTTTCAAACGTCAAAAAACTTTATGAAAACAATGATGAATCAATGGGAAAAACTTTGTCTCAATTCTCGCTTAAGCGAGTTGTATCGAAAAAAGTTTGCAAATTGAAGAGACAGATCTTCCTTCTTTTCCTTCGCTTTTCTGTTTTGTCATCTCCTTTGAAGGATTTTCTCAATAGAATTAGGATTTGAGACAAGGCCATTGACAAAATTCTATAATTTTCATATTACATAAATAACCGAATCTAAAGGAAAAGTATAAGAAATAAAGAATAACCTCAAACAATCTTTAAATCTTAATTAAATTACGAGCAATCATACATTTCTAATAAATAATGACGCATAATTCAACAATTCAACTTGACACCAAATTGGCTTATCTAAATGAATCGTAAGTGCTATCAGTTAGTATTTATTATAGAAATGTTCATTTCGATCAAGTTGAAAAAAATGTAAGAAGACATTAAAGATCCAAGTAAGGGGATCTCATACATAATGAAGGAATGTCGTGGAGGTAATAAGGGAAATCTTGGAAGTTTTCTCAGTTTCAAATCCTCCACTTCCCTTTTGGAAAGAGGAGATAAGGAAAGTCTCTAAACTTTGTATATAAATCCTGCTCGGAGAGTTCCGCTTTTAATTACTTACTTCTCCTACCGTACTTAATGATGGTAATCAACTAAGAAGGTTCATACACATTAAAAGGGAGAGAAACTCGGGTAATGTCGCGGAATGTCAAACTTCGAGTCTATTGTGTCCACGCCCGAGAGATTCTATGAATTTGCACACATGCGAGATCCTTTCCTCGCATCTTTTCAACCTCTCACGTTGCTCCATTGGTCCAATCCAACCAAAGGAAATTAAATAATATTTAAAACTTGTAACTTCTCAAGAAGCACCATTTAAGATGGATGTCTAAAAGGAATATGAATCCAAGATGAGCATGAAGACACTCATGACTTTTAACTCTAATTATATTAGTTCTATTGCATGATATAAATGGGTTCTGGAATAATGAAGAAAGCAATAGATGACCTGTATCCTTGCGGGAGTATGAACCGGTGAGTTGTGTGTTGAGAGGGCGAAGCCGGCGAGACGTCCGAGGGCTCTTCGGATCCCCATATCACGACCAACACGAGACTGAACACCGACCAGCGAACCTCCCCTTACCAGAGACGGCGAGGAAAACTCTCCTGACCACCCTACCTGTTCTTCATAGCCACAGGTACTCACACAGTTCAAACTCAACCCCGATCATCCCCCAAGACTCTCTTATAATTTTCTCATCCTCTGAGCCTCTCCTTTATATAAGAAGTCTCATCTTCTTGCATCTCAACTTGGAATTCTTTTAATTAATCAAGAGCTTTGTAGACGATGACAAGCTTTATTGCCGGTTCTTTCTGGGATGCTTTTACTGCGATGTGTTGATTCTAATTATAGGTACATATGAAATAAATGGGTCTTATGCATTGAGTATATAGAATTTACTAATTGAAGAGTTTGCCTTTGTGATTATATGAATTTTATTGTTTCTTTTACGATAACCTTTTTACAAGATTTAGAACTACGTAATAAAAATTATGATTTTATTAGAACTTTAGAATACCTTTACAAGGTTGCTGGATCAATTGCGTTTTAATGACGCTGTCATAAATTATTCAAGAATGAATTGAAAAGTCCATTTATTGGACAATTCAATTGACGGAACAACCTTGTAGACATAATTGCTAAGGTATTAAACTCAGGCTCGAAATGCATAAATAGATAAAAAAGGATAAATGATCATTTGGGCTTTTCTTCTTCGTCGTCGTCGTCATCTTTTCCTGATTGCTCCTTCGCGATTTTTCGTTTTCTCTTTCCAGTAGTTAAATCCCTATCGGCATCAGGGGCATCGTCGGCAGTGATCACTTTGTATTCAGTGAGAGCGGCCAGGGTATTCCTTTCTTTCTCGGCCTTCTTCTCATCTTTCTTCGCCTTCCGCTGCTCTTTCTCCTTCTTTAAGAGCATTTCTTGGAATTTGTCATCCATGGGATCAATCTTATAGCCGAAATGCTTCTTCACTTCTTCTATCAATTTTTCTCTCTTGAGCTATACATGAAGTTAAAGATTAAACAATTGATTTATAAACAATGACTATAATGAAATTTATTTTATTTGACATATCTAAAAATGAAATAAATAAGCAAATGAGCAAAACAATAAATCATACCTTAGCTTCATTTAATTCCCTTTCTTTTGCTTCTTTCTTGGTCTCAACAGTTCGTTTCATTTTTTCTACTAATGCCATTTTTGCCTCTACGTCTGCCATCCTAATTTTTAATATAAAATAAAAATTAGGAATGTTTTCAATATATTATAGTTGCATGAGATCCTTCATATCCAATATATAAATATTGTATTAATTAATAATTCTACCTTTTAGAAACAAATTCCTTCTCAGCGTCTCGCTTCTCTTTGATCATTTGAACGCTTTGGTGAAAGGAATTGGGGAAGGCGAGGGATTCATATTCCAAGCGTTTTTCCATATTTTCCTTCGTCGGCCACATGAGTCCCGGGTTGACTCCACTTGCAATCCCGTATTTCCCATATTGTCTTCTTTTGTAGAGAACCGTGTGATGAAACCATTGGACTGGCTCAAGATAAGGAACTTCACCTCGCATTTTTCGCTCATGTTGCGGTTTTAGCCGGGATTTGTTACAAATCTTCTCTATTTCTTCTTCGGACATTTCGGTGGAGAATTTCCGGAATTCATTCAAACAGCAGGTTCTTGTACGAAATACTTTTAACATCTTTAATGAGTAGTTCAATTAAACAAACTTCTAGACAGTTTATAGAAATTTTAAACTTGTTGAAGATTAGAATTCGAATGATAAATAATGTCTAAAAATTAAAATACATTGTATTTCAAAACTACATTTAATGAACTTTTTTGTAAAATTGAATTTAGTAACTGACTGATTTTTAAAAAATACCCCACTCAATTCGCTATCTAAATTTTTTTTATAATTTCAATTATCTGCTAACTAATAAAAAGTTAATTGAGACTTGAGGTTTAGAATAGATTGAAAATAAAAGTTAAAGGCATTAACTTAAAGAAGTTCAGAATCAGATTAAAGGAAAATGTGGCTCAATCTAACCGCTGAGAATTCGCAAGAATCATTCCGTTTTCTCTTGACTTGAGACTTTGTTCATTCGCATTTTAATATACATCATGGCAAAGGCATTGTGAAAACTTCCTGTTAAGCGAAAAAGACTCAATTCAAGAAAATGATTTTAAACTATGAAGTGCCAATGATAATCTTTTTAATTTATCTTACTCTTATTTTTATGAAATGTATTTTAATTGGTACATTCGAAAAGCAACCAAGAAAAATAATTAGAAATAACTGCGAATAAAATTGTTTATAATATAGCAACGAAGCTTTTATTAATTCCTCTATATATAATCAAATTAATAATTAGGTAATTTAAAATACAATATTTAAAATGTAAAATTCGTTGAAAGTTATTTACAAATCAGTTGCGATTGAATGTAAACTATTGTATTGAAGTATTGTTCACACTCCTCATAAACTTACTATATAACATTCATTTAATATCAATACATAGTTAATTGATTTGAAAATTATCTTTAAGGCATACTGGTAAGATACGATTTTAACATTTGATATTTTCTGCACACATTATGTATATTATAATTTAAACATTAAGCTTATTAATGACTATTAGGTTGAGTGACACGTTGAAACTTTTCACTTTTAATTATCTAAATATGCCTAAATATTCCTCATCACATGATTATTTTAGTAGAGCAGTGAGAATTTTTATTAAATATTTAAATATTTAATTAGAAGTCTTACGATTAGTTTTGTCTGTGCTCTCGTAGCTCATTATATGGCTCTAATAGGTATTTTAAAATATTTATAGAATTGGTGAACGACTTAAAGCACATTGCATAAAATATGCTTACCGGTTTTGCTCAAAAGATCGCCCGGCTCAAAAGATCGTCCTAGGGGGTGGGGCGTAACTTTAAAAGACGCCCTAGCTCTAAAGATCACCCTCCTTTACACTATGTTTATATATATATTTATATATATATATGAATTGAATAAGCGAACAAGAGAGCGATCAAGAGAGTGAAGATGGAAAGGGGAGTCTTTATTCTAGTAATGAAAATTGAATAAAAACTCGCAATTTATTAAATAAATGTTTTAATATTGTTAATTAGTGAATTATTTAAAGAACGCCCTTGTTCAAAAGATCGCCCGGGATCGAGCCACAATTTTTAAAAGAAAGCTCGGGCGTTCTTTTAAGCAAAACCGGTATATATTTATAACTATTCATATGGAATGAACAAGAGAAAAGAAAAATTGATAAAATAGGTTTAAAAGTCATTTGTTACAAGCACCTTTGTTCTTTAGTTATGAATTTCCTTAGAGTTCAAATGCTCACATCCCCATAAGACTTGTTCCAAGTTTCAAGGGAGCTAATTGCACTTGGAGAAACACTAGGACGAATTTTTTTCAAAGACTCTTTAAAATCTGATAAATTGATACTGCGTACTTTTGAAACGTCCAAATTTCGAACTTCGGCTGGATTCAATCCTGAATAAAACGATAATTATAATAGATTATATCCATGCTGATTGTTAAATAAATTTATTAAATATTTAACAAATGTTAAATCAGAATTGAATATAAAAAGTTTAATTAATTAAAAAACCTCTAATTGGCCCAAGGGCTGCATCTTTTGCTAATGCTGTCAAATCCGAACCAGAATAGCCATTCGTGAGTCTGGCCAATTCTTTCAGTTCTCTCTCAGAGAGCGGCTTTCCTTGAGTGGAGAGAAGGTGGGAGAGAAGAGCAATGCGCGTTGAATCGCCAGGCAGTGAAACGTAGATCCTTTTCGGAAACCTCCTAATTTTTAAATGAATGTTTTAAAATTATATATAAACATTTAAATTAAATAAAGAATGAAACCTTAAAGCTGCTTCGTCAAGTTCTTGAGGACGATTCGTAGCTCCCATCACAAGAATTTTCTCATCAGGATCCGAATGGAGGCCATCAAACTCAATAAGAAATTCCGTCTTGAGACGACGGGAGGCTTCGTGTTCGGACTCTTTGCGCTCGCATAAAAGTGAATCAACTTCGTCGATGAATATTATTGAAGGCTATAAAAATAATTTACTATATTAATTTTTGTTCGTTCTTTCATATAGTTGCTGTGTTAGTTAGTTATCGCTGCTGTGTTAATCATTGAAATATCATTAAATAATAATCCTTAGTTCTATTTATTTAATAAATGTAATATACCTGTAACTCTCTCGCGACACTAAACAAAGCTCTAACTAGTTTTTCCCCATCTCCGAGCCACTTTGAAGTGAGCGTTGAAGCGGAAATATTGAAGAATCGGGCTTTTGACTCATTTGCAACGGCTTTAGCCAACATAGTTTTTCCTAAAAAAGAATTAATATTATATTATTATCATTTAAAAAATAGTAGCTTAACTAACCATTTCCAGGTGGACCGAAGAGTAAAAGTCCACGAGCAGGAGCTCTTAAACCAGTGAAGAGTTCAGGGCGGAGGGCAGGTAAAATAACAATTTCTTCCAAAGCTTGTTTAGCCGTCTAAATTAAATAAATTATATCATTAAAATAAAAAAGTTATATTAAGTTAATTAGTTAAAGTATAGTGAAAACATGAAATTGAATTATCAAAATAAATGACCTCTTGGCCAGCTATATCATTCCAGCTCGTTGTACTTCCACCTTCAATTATCTCATCTCGGATGAGATCAGCGAATTTGGGATCACAGGATCGAATTGTTACTTTCTTTTTATCAACTTCTGCTGGTCTTGGGATTCCACCAGTCACGCTTTTCCTCGCTCCCAAGTTCTAATTAAACAATTTGTCAAAACTCGATTTGATTTCATGGGTATAATAAAATAATTGTAAGAACACTTCAATTTAAAATTATATTTTGTATTGTGTATTCAATTAGAGAATAACAATTAGCATATTAAACTAAGCATCTTCAAAAGAAAATTATTAGGCGGTTTTAAAAACCATTAATAAAGGATAAAGGAATATGAAATATACATTAGGAAGTTTCTTGGTAACAGGCGGGGTCGCCACTCGGCCTCTTGTACTGCTGCTTGGCCCGGGCGCCATAATTGAGCCCATGTTCCGTGGTAAGGTACTGCTACGGCCAGTTCCTACTGTATGCTTTGAAGGCACTTCTAATTTCCTCCCTATAACTAATATCACAATTCTTTAATTAGTTCAAGCTACTTTAACTATGTATATTCAACTAAAGTTTAAAACTAATAACTATCTATTGTACTTTACTCAAGATTAGTTAATAAATTGACTAAAAAAGCCAAAATGATAAGAAAATAATAGGAAACATGTATACCAGGACGAGGAATAGCACGTGGCAATGGCACTGCCATTGGTCTTACATCACTAGAATTTTGTTTAGTACTCGGAATTGGAACGGCTAATTGATAAGCGGAAAATAAAATTGCAAATTAAAAATGGGATAATTTTAAAAAAGCTACAAAAATCGATAAAATTATTTTTTAAAGAGATAAAAAAGAGTTTATTTAGTTAATAAAGACTTACTGAGATAGGTTAGACGTTCTTTGGCCATTTCAAGATTTGTAATCATTTTTTCTTGAACATTTTGGGCCTTTTCGTACTGTTCACCACCACCGTGGACTTCAATGGCGATGCCTTTCTCTAATTCTAAAATTCCTTTTTTGTACAATAAAATCGCTTCAGCTTTGTCACCTTTAAAATATTAAAAAAGCCATATGAAATATTTTCATTTGTTAAATTTTAGCGATATACAAAACAAATTAAAATGGTTAATTTTAAGCCATTTATTTTATATATTTATCCTTAAAACTGGTTGTAAAACTTGTTCTTAAAAAATTACCTTTATGTTCATCAATTTGCAAAGCTTCAGAAATATACTGGAACGCTTGTCTATGATGCTTTTTTTGTAGATTCAAAAGGGGATCCGAGGCGGGTTTGCCGGGTTTATTCCATTTCCTGGCTGGCCCGCTCATCTTGTTCGCTTCGCTCGTCAGTTCTTTCCTCTCTTCTTCATTGGGCTTAAGTTTTCGGTTTCTCCAGTAAGCGAGCAAAGGTCGGCAGAGGAGGAGCAAAAGTGTTCGGAGTGTCGCAAAGATCTCGTACACGGCCAAGCCCGCCACGTCGAAGAGGAACACGAGGGGTTTGGAGGCAAAGTGGAGGTTCCGCTGGTGGACGGAACCAACACGCGGACCCGGACCGGGACTCGGGGATCCAGACGAAGAATCGCGACGGACGTCAAGGGTCCGTTTAGGGGATCTAGGATCCAATTTACGGGTCATTATCAAGAAAAACCATTCAAAAAATCATCCAACACTTTGAGGCACACACTGGTCAAAGGGCCATTTCACTTCCACGATACAGGACCAAGGAGGAATATTAATTAAAGGATTAAGAGAAAGGTTTACAAGGGATTTTCTCTTTGCTTTCCCGCATGATCACGTAGGCGAGGCGGGCTTCCTCACGTGCTCTCATTTATTCATGCAATGGAATTTATTTGTAAAAAAGGCAAGTAGCAAATGTCTTCGAATATCACTACCACTTAGGTACATCCTTACCAATTAAACGGACTTGTGAGTTGTAATTCAAAAATCGTATTTTTGTATTTTATAATAAAAATCGGTCAAATACCTTTTCGAGGAATGCTTTATTTTAACATTGGCAGTAAGGCAGGCAGATTAACTTAATTGAACGTCGATTCTAAAAAAAATAAAACAAAGGAAAATAATAGAAAAGAAAAGAAAACGTGTGCTTTCTAAGTGTATATTTCGAAATGTGCTATTAAAGTAAATTGCTCATTCAAGGCACGAACTTATATTGTGAATAGGAGATGAGATCGGGGAGACCCAAAGTGCAAAATCCTCTCCCGTCAAATCACAAGAGTTCCGACGAGGAGACAAGGAGGAATTGAATTATCAGAGGAAAGGAAACATATGATTGAACAAGGAAAGAGACAAAGAAGGTGACTGGGAAGGAGTTGTGGTTAAAGGTCAAGTTTAACGGGGTTTAACAAAGGTCCGGGAATTTTCTCCCTACTTTTACTTTACCTACGATTGATTTCTACTTTACATTCTATCAAACGGAATGCGCGAAACTTGGACCATGCGCCATATGCTCCTTTTCGTTCTTTCCCTTCTTGGTTCTTTTGTGTGCAAAAGTTTTGCAGCCTACGCAAACGAGATTGTTAATGAAAATTGCCCACAATTCCTTTCTCATTTGAATAAATATTTGAGAATTAATGATTCGCTAATTGTCCTTTGATTGTGCACCATGTGTGCATCTTCATGGCTTCAATCTTCCCACATGGAGAATGATGTACTGATGCTTATGCTTTTATGATGATGATGAATAAATTATGTCTGAATAAAGGTTGAATACTTTGCTTGCATGTTTGATGGGGTTTATTTAAAACAATGAATAAAATATTTCATATGTAATGAACAATTCTGATAAACAAAAGAATGTTGAATAAATGAAAGTTAGAGTTGTAAATTGAGTATTCAACATTATTATAATAATGATTTTTAATTTACATGTATGTATTAATTACTATTTTAGACCGATTATACAATACAATAGCATAAAACCATTTAAAAGTAATTAAAATTTCACAGTAAGAAATTAAAGCTTGTGGGCAATTATTGTTCCGGCAAGAAAAACATAACAAGTCTTGATATAACAATAATAATAAAATAAAGAAATAAGCTTGAATTTCTCAAAAGTAAATAAAATATAAATATAAGCGAGCTATACTATATAAATAGTATTTAGATCTGAAATAAAGCTCTGCTGTATAGTTCCTTTATCATTGATGTTGATATTGACTTGTTTGACAACTTGAAGAAGAAATTGTATTTAGAAGAAAGTTTTAAATAATTTTGTGCCATAGAGTTTTGCATATTCCCATCCTATTCTCTGAAAATTGAAAATCAAATATTGGATCAACTACGATGAAATTCAAAAATATAAAATATGATGTACTAAAATTCAAAAAATAAATCACTTACAAGGGGTTTCTAAAATGAGCTCTAATGAGGCTCTCGCTACACAGGGTTTAGATGTCAACATTTCTTTATGTGAATTCAACAACAATTCCGGACAAGCCTGGAAGGCCAAACTCATTCAATGCTATCTGGCTTCTGAAACAATTTTTAAATATCATCATATTATTATAGCGGAATAATGTAAAATGCAAAACAAAAGAAAAAATAATAAACATTTTGAAAAAATTTATTTAAAAAAATACCCTTTGCTGAAAGAAGCTGACAACTTAGGAGTCTTCACAACAACCTTCCCAGAAGTATTAGGGAAATCAGAGAATTGAATCACTTGCTCTTGAGAACCAACATTGAGAACAACTAGATATTTGTTCTTCGAAGTCTTTCTGTAATTTAAATAAAGTTTTTAAAATAAATATAAGTCATTAATAATCATTCAATTTTACTTTTCCGATTTTGATGCTTTGCTTGATATTGCTATTTATTCCAATATCAATTTGATATCATTTTTATAAATAATTTATTCATGCATTGAAATATTAACCTGTGGAACGCAAAGACATTTTGCACTAAGAGATTTTTATAGAACTCGATATCTCCTTTCTCAGTTAACCCTCGATGAAGACTGATGAGATCTTTGGTGTAATTCAATACTAGTTAATCGAATAAAATAAAATCAATAATTTATATACTTAGTTCATCAACAGATTGTGTACAGCTTGTGTAGTTGTGATTAGATAAAACTATTATAAATATGATTATGGCTGAACAATCACTTACTAGTATTACTAGGAGAAGCAGTTGAGTTCCAATTGAGTTTTTGTTCATTTCTCTCGATATATTTCGTCGTTGGTATTTCAGCTAAAATTAAAATATTTTCCATTAAACCAATCCATTTTTTACATTCATGATGATTTAAGTATGAGCGATTAAATATATATTATTTTCCTTCTTACTAGCTTCATGGCCAGACTCGTCACCAGAGAGTAAAATTACTCCACCGGGTAAAGTGAACGAGACCATTGTGAGGAGATAAGACTTGTCGGGGAAAAGCGTCGTAAAACGGCCTGAGTAAGGTGTTGATAACTAACATTTAAAATTAATAAGAGATTACATATAATCACGCCTTGAATTGTGAGCATCTTAAAAGTTAATCCATGGTTAATGCTACTGTTAATACCTGCCAAACAGGAGATGAGTCATTTTCATATGGCTTCACAACATCATAGAGATTCATAGCTGAGAATCCAGCCGCTAACTTGGTTGACAGATCCCGAATAATCGGAGAAAGACCATTAGTGTAATATTCACTGATTTGTTTGGGACTCATGTCATCAATTCCAAGTAGAGTAGTTCTATAAAACATTCAAGAATTGATGAATTTAATTAATTTAGTTTTGGTTTATTGGATTTTCATTGTCCTTTTACTTAAATGTTAATTGACTTTATGATAATTGGACAATTTACCCTGATTGTAATTTCTTAAGAATTTCAAGGTTTTTCTGATGATTAATTGGCACTGTTTCGCTCTCGAGGTCGTCATACAAGTAAGAAACGCCATTAAGAAGAAAGCCACTTACTCCTATATCTTTCCAGGACTTGAGTATGCTCTAAAATCGTCAAAGAATCAGTTAACTATTGAGTCTTAATATTAGTTAAATTGCTTAATATAATAAAACAAATATTTATTAATCGACCATTTAAAAACAAAAAAATACCTTCATATTATCAATAACTTCTGAATTGTCGTAATTGAGATCCACATCGTTTTCAGATATAAGATGCAAATACGGCTCCGACAAATTGTTTGGATTTGGCCAAGCTGTTTTGTTCATTTTAGAAATTGCCATCCAATTGTTCGTCTTGTTAGTTTTTTTCTTCACGAACATGTCCGTAGTATTATTTAAGAACAATTTGTTCTGAATGCTAACGTGATTAGGGAAGAGTTCAATCATCACGAACATATCTTCTTTCTTCATTTTACTGATTAAAATGGATAGATTTTCATTTGTTCCGAATTTTGGATTAATTTTCTTGAAATTTATCGCTCCAGTTCCTCCTTCCTCTGATTCAAGTGGTTGACTCAAAATGATTCCATTAATATCCAAACTCTTCAGATAGTCAATTCGACTTTCAATCTCTGTGGATCAAGTTCAATCATCAATCAAGATAATCATATTAAATCTATCAATTTAATCATCTGATTTTCAATACATCTCTTACAAACTCATTTTTGAAAAAACTCACCTTCAATCGTTGATTTCTCAGTGAACGTCTTGAATTGGATTTCGTAATATGTTTTGCCTTGAGTCGACGGTCCATTGCATTTGGGAGCTAAGACAATGATGACGATGGCTCCAGCCAACATGGCAATCCACAAGAGCCAAAAGAGAATGAACAAGGTCCATCTCAATCTGACCCAAAACGGGTCATTGGCGTATTTCATGAGCTCTTCCTTCCCGAGCCCGACGAAGTGAGGCGGGTGGGTGGAAGCGCCGAGCTCCACCTTGGCGTCCCCATTATTGTCCGACGAAGTGAACTGGACAGCGTGTTGGTCCGGCGAGAGCGGCATTCCTTCTTCTCCTCCAAAGTCGCTGGTGTCTTCAGGGAGAGCCTTCGGTGCCGAGGAGGAGTCCGCGAGTGGATCAATTCCAACCATCCTAACAAGACCATAAAAGTTAGGGGGTTTATTTTCAGACACGTCGTTGCCGTTCGTTCCCATCTCATTCCCCTTGTTGGATCCATGTTTAAATCTATTTTAAATGGGAGAGATCTATGAGACCCGATGCGATGTATCTATAGACTTCCTATCTTACAGTCAAAAGTTCTTTGGAAAGGACATTAGTGACAATTGGAGTGGAAGCATAATATTGTGCACTTCTAATTTGCTCAACAACATTCATTATTAAATATACTGGGATTTCCCTTAATAGTCAATAAAGTTGGACCAGAGAGATAAGGTGAAGTCTCATCGATAGTCTGTTAACTTACTTAGTAGAAGGTCGTTAACTATAATTCGAATAGTTAAGCGTAGACTTAAACTGTTTCTTATTTGATTATATCTATAGCCATTTATGTAGGAATTAACTGACTTGAGAGTTGAGTTATTAAGGCTTATCTGCATTTAAAATAAACAAGTGCATGATATAAGGGAGAAGAATAGTAAGGATTAATTAGCGCAATTTAATATACATTGCGAAATAGAACTTAAAGTGATAAAAACAATCTCATTTATCATTTCGACTCCAATTCTTTGACCATTCGCATTTAACGATCGAGTTTAGTGACAAACAAGTATTTAGAATCAACAATGCGACCTTAGCTCAAAAATTAAAATATTTTTTATAAATATGCTAGACAAATAATGAACCATTTAATAATATCAATTTAACAATACAAACAAAATTACATTCATATTTATCCCGTTATTTAAATAAATCGGCCGTGATAAAATGGTGTAATCTCTTTAAAACAACATTATTAAAATTTACAAACATTTCCAGAATCGATTGCGATTCAAAGTAATCAGCATAAACATTTGGCAATTTAATAGAAGCAACGCAATTATCCCATGTTTTTAATCATGAAAGAATCACAATCGAATGAGATTCTTTCAAGTGAGAGGAGATTGAAGGCCAATTTGTAAAATATTTAAATCGAATTATAAATGAGGCCGACATGCAGGTCTGGATTAAATTAATGTAGACCAAATGTGTGAAACCGTGGATGAACGCTTATGAATAGAATTAGGGATGAACTTACTTTAAATCTCAATTCCCTTAATTGAGTTGAATTGGCAGATGAAATGTGAGGGAGTGCCTCTATGAAGACTGGAAGTGAGATCTCTTCAATGGATGCGCCAAGCCCCTCGCCTTCAATCAAATGTCCCATATAAGGTTTTCCATTCCCATAGCCAGGCATACATACTTCAGAATACAAGGCTTGTGCTGACTCGCTTCAACATCGTTTAATGTCACATTCTATATCTTAGCACATGTAATTAAATAAAAAATATGAATATGAACATATCATTTATTTATCTTAACCAAATACTTCATAAATGTATTTAAGCATGTGTAATATTACATTCTTCGAGTACTATAAAGGGGTCATTTGTTGGAATTTACCCTGCAGGTTTTTTCCTAGAGTTAAAGAGGTTTGTTGAAAACTTGGAAATACTTAAGCCGGCGGGCACAGCCCGCCAAGTACACTTACTGAATGTTTTCCTACAAAACCGATAGTGATCACAAATCTGAAGCCGGTTAGGGATGGAAAAATAAAATTAATTTACCCAACCTAATCTAACCTAACCTAATAGAAATATATAATCAATAACAATGTAAAAGTTAAATAAAGTGAAAGAAAAGTAGAAAATAACCAATTCTGCATTGAAAAACAAAAAGCGTGATATTAAAATGTAATGGTTTCTCACGAAACCAATGCGAGCAATGTGAAAATTTAACAACTTTAACTCCTAAAGTATAATCTTCCTCCTCGAACTGACTTCAGATTCGTGATCACCATTATCGGTTTAGTAAGAAAACATATGAAAAGCGTGGTTGGCAGTCTGCGCCCGCCGTCTTAAATTTTGCCGAAACTTGAGAGAATTATTTTATTCTCCATTCGATAGTTAAATATTTACTCTTTAATGTGCCTGGCGAAGTTGAAATGTAAGGATGGAAGCTTGAAACATGAATTTTTATGGCTTTATTATGTCTACGAGAAAAAGTAATGTGTGGAAAAAGCCTTTACATAAACAAAAGAGCAACTCACAATAACATTTAAATTATCATCTTATTGTCTTATCATCAAGCTTGTATGAAGAGAATGATGATATTCATTCATAATGCTCGTGGCGAACATTGAATGGGTAAATGATCATGAGGGAGTCTGCATATTTACATGACCTAAAATCCAATTATATAGGATAACCACATTCAATGTCAGTCCTATGCGAGACATTTTGAAATTCAAGAAGAATTGGGGAGAAATGAGAAAATGTTTGACGATTTCCAATATTCTAACATGCTGAGGGGGAATTTTATTTTCAGCGGGATCTATTCTTTCGTTTTACCTTCTTTTTAAGTCTTGTTTTTCCTATCATTGTTAAAGACAATTTTTCTCCTTCTGCCTTTGATTGTTAAATCGAAGTGAAATTATGTGGAATAAAAGTAAGTCAGTTATAGTTTGCGTATTGAGTGAGTTCAAGGATGAGATAAATAAAGTTTCATTTTTTATTTAGCTGATAGCTTTGGGGGTGGCGATGGTGGCGGAGGATTCGTCCAAAATGCAAATTCCTCTTTCAGCGGTGGACAAGACAAATCGGGGAACAGGGTATGACATTTGACATTAGTTTGATGGCATATAATGATTTAAAATTATATTTAGAATCATTGTAAATATTCGGATTGGTTTTAGCGAAAGACGAGTAATATTGTGCCGGTAGCAATTAAACAGCTCATGGAATTTGACGGGGACACTTTTAGAATTCACGATCTTGAAGCAAATACGGTGCATTTAACATTTAATCTTTATTTTTCTCATTTTATGTAAATCGTAGCTTTGAGAAATAAAGTAACATTATCTTAACAGGTCACTGTCCTTGGAATTGTACGAAAAGTTGATACATCCACTACGAAGATCACGTACCTCATTGATGATCAAACTGGGTCGCTCGAAGGGGTCATGTACCTGGGAGTCGAAAATGTAAATTAATTTAAATTGCATTTTAAATATAATTTAAATAAAATTAAAATTTTATTTTTAGGTGAAAATTATATTGTTTAACCGTTTAACTTTAATAATTTTTGTATTTGAAGGATGGTGGCGATTCAAATCATCATCAAACGATTCTTCTTGAAAACACCTATGGGCGATTCGTCGGAGCTCTTCGTCAGAACTCGGACAAATCCAAATACTTGGTTCTCTTCGCTGCCAAGCCTGTGCCTGACATGAATGAACTCACGGCTCATCTCTTGGAAATGGTTGCTTTGCCCATAAAATTGAAGAAGATGAAGGAGATCGAGGTATTATATTCAGCAAATAAATCCGGATTAAATATCTCTATGAAAGTTTGTCATAAGCTGCTTTTTTAAAATTCAGGATTTGAAAATGGCTGGAGGAATGATGAACACTGGGAATAACATGATGATGAACAGTGGGAATAACATGATGGACACAAGTGGATTTGGTGGTGGAGGGTTTGGAAACCAAGGTGGAAACACGATGTCGTCTGGCGGTGGTGGAGGAGCCCGAGAGACAATAAATGGCTTGAACTGGAAGCAAACTCTTGTGTGGAAAACAGTTCATGTAATTACCAATTTTCTCATTGATTGATTTCATTTTTTATTTTCCAATGACGAGAAAATATGTCAATAAGGAGGAGCTATTTAGAGTTTTCAAGTAATATATTTATTTGGTCAATTCTTTAAAATTTTTATTTAATTTTTATCAAATGACTTGCAGAATCTAAATATTTGTCTTCTAATGTTTGCGAGATTATGAGACCTGAGGATCATTATTGTTTTTAATAGCAATTTCTACTTACATTTTATCAAGTATTTAATTAATTATAGAAATTTATTTATTTAAAAATTCATTTTCTAGAATTTTCCTCAAGAACCGGGAGCTCACATTAAAGATGTCATATCCGCTTGCGCTGGTCGACTTAGTGTAGATGAAGTCATGTGAGTTGCTTATCCTTTTATTTAATAGCATGAATTCAATCTGCCTCAATAGATTTCATATTACTAATTTTGCAAAATTTTATGTTCAGGACCAATTTACGTTTTTTGACCGACGAAGGACACTGTTTCTCAACTGTTGATGATGACCATTATTCAGCAACAAATTGGTGAAGGTGAAGTTTAAATAAGCTATAATAACTTATGGATAGTAGTTGACTTGACATGAAGTTTTTGTAATGTTTATTTCCCTTAATTTTAGGGTCAACTAATAATGAGCCTTCGTCGCACCGTCTTTTTAAATTCTCATTTGCGTTTTGTTTTTAATTAAAGTAAAGTTTGGAACTGAAATTAAATTTTCACCCTTTTGTAAATTATTGCATATCTATTCTAATTGTTATTATAGCATTAAATACATTCCAATTGTCCATTACTCAATAATTTTAATAAAAGTATATTATTAATTTGCTGCATTTGTTCTCCATTTTTTTCTCATATAAAAACATGTGCAAATTCCAGGTTTCTTTCCATGCGTCTGCATAATAAATGAACAAAGGGCGCATATTTGCATAATTTCCTCGTTGATGTTTAAGCGTGGAGTGATCCCGTAAGGTGCTTGCGGTTAATGATGCAATAAAAGAAGGCAGTTTGAGTGGAATAATTGATGGATTGATCACAGGATTCCGTGATAGGGCAACAGATGAGAATTCCCGGACTCGGACCTTCGATTCTCCCTTCTCGGGGAGTCTGCGTAATGTTGGGTGGGGGGAGCCTCCGCACTGCCGTCGACCTCGCCGTCGACAACAACATCCTTTTTTAATGGCCTACTTCCCTTATAATGACCCTTCAACGCTTCGGGACTTTCAAGACCTCATCGACGACGAAGGGGACTTCAATCACGGTAAGTCTAATTTCTCTCTTTACTTTCACTTTCCAACTTTTCCAACAAGAGAAAGTCGAATTTTTCGTTCACGAAGAGAGTAAAAGGAATTCTCAATGCTGTTTAGATATTCGTGGTCTTAAGAGAATTCTATAAAACCTTGTTAAACCCAACTATACCTCATTCAGGCCCGAAATGCGTTCTAAATTAAAAAACTAAAAAATATTTTTCTATTAAAATACACACGTATCGGTGGAAATACTTAGCGGATAATAAAATCTCGAGCGCATTTCGGGGCTGAATGAGGTATAATGTAGACGATATTCTATCACATTTTTTAATTTTAATGGGTATTTTCTAGAATTTTAAATATATTTTTTAAAGTTAACTTAATTTTAACAGATTTCAAAAGTAAGAATATGCGATACAAGTGTATTAAATATGGTTATATATAATTTATTCTCAAATCTTATTCTTAAACTAATTAACAAGAGAAGAGTATAGCTGTAAAATAAGGGTTTTAAAATTATAGTAAAAGTTTTTGTGGACTATTCAGACGGCGCGGAATATGGTGATCCTTACAACGTGATCGACGAATACTCCTTACCGGAGAATTTTGAGGGGCTGAGCGTTTACAATGCCGTTCCTCAGGATCCTCCTCATGGGCTCTTGGAAGAGACGGTGAGGGAAATTCCGCCTGAGTCCGTCCGATGGTTCTATAAGCCGGAAGGGGACAGGGAATGGCGACCCTTCATGGGCTACGACTCAATCAACTTAGAAACCGGGTTTAGGGCGTTCAAGAGGAGAAATGCTCTTCTTCATGTCGAGCGAGGGTTCATTCATGATGACCCTGACGAAGTTCTCAATAGACACAATCGAGTGAGGACGGATCCTGAAGATTTGCATTATTACACCATTGATGAAAAGTAAGTTTCGTTAATTTTTATTATTATTATTAATTATTAAGAATTTTTTCTATTTATTAAGTTAGATTGTTTGCATACGCAATGAGGGTTTAAATGAGATTTCATTGTCGTTTTAACGATATATCATATAAATTAGGACGTATCCTGAATGTCGAGATCATCCGGTGCAAGTGAGGGGTGGAATGTATGAAGTTGACTTTCTTAAATGGACTTGCTCTGCCTCTTACTGGTCTGGAGAAAGTTGTCCAGTCGAGCGAGGAACTTGGTTCTACGATGGAACATGGCATCCAATTGCCTCCCCATACGCTGACCATATTGAATATGAACACATGCGGGTTTTCGAAGGATCACAAAATTTAAACGTTACTCATGACCCAGCAGGAAATGTCGAAGGTTAATTTTCAATTAAAATCATTTTTTAAATCAATGAATATTATAGTTTATTAAATGCACTTAACGATATTACATAAGAGTATTTCTTCTAATATATGCTCATCAAAATGTGATTATATATTTAAGTATAGAAATTGAATAAATTAAAATGGTTTGGATATTTTAGTGGTGAATCGACTTCCATTAGAGGAATTCCACGTGGATTGGCTTTCACCATCACAAATTCATCTATTCGGGAATTCAGGAGCGAATAAGCTGCTTCGGAGTGTCGGGCTCAAGTTCGGGTTTCAGAAGGCCGGCGGGCAGCAGATTCTCCGGGGATTTCACACCAAGGCCTCATATGATGATCGCCCAATTCCCATCGGCCATATTGTCTTCGTCGTCCACGGGATCGGACATAAAATGGATACAGGGAGGATCGTCCGCAATTGCGCCACGTATGTTTTCAATTTCATTATTCGGGGATCATAAAGGCCTTTTCACTTTTCACTCATATAAAAGAGGAATAATGAGGAGCTCATCGGAAAGAGCCAAACATGCTGTAGAGTCAAAACTTCTTATTTTATATTACTTTCTTGGTGTGCAGGTTCCGGGAAACGATGAGCCAAGTTAGGGAGAGATTCGCTCAGAATTTGCATATGGAGGATCAAAGAGGTTCGCCAGGTTTCTTTTATGAGATTGTGTAGGCGCCTAGACTATAAACATTCCCTAATTTGTCAATTTAATTTATAGTCGAGTTCTTTCCCGTGGAATGGAGATCCGCCACGAAGCTGGATGGAGGTAAAATTCATTAAAGTTCTCAACTAACATGTTATATTATAGCTCCACCCAACTTACAATATTAACAAATAATGAAGAACTATATAAATTATAGTTGAATTAGTCCAATTATTTTGATTAAAGGTAAGATATATAGGTCTAATAATTAAATTGAAACAGGGATCGTTGACGACATCACGCCACATAAACTTCTTCAATTGAGAGAAATGCTGAATGCCACGGCTATGGACATCATGTACTACACGAGTCCACTTTACAAAGAAGAGGTTAGAATTGAAAAGAACTGATATTAAATAATTCATTAGGATCTCTAACTTTCTATTTACTTTCTCCAAACTTTCTTGAGTCCTCTCTAAATACATTTTACTTATTAAACCTTCCAACTTCATGACATTGCAAGCCCTCAATTTATCAGCCCATACTATAATGAAAGGAGAAAGCCGAAGGGAGGAGTCGACGGAATTGCGGATAATTTATTAATTTGTCAATGTTTATTTAAGATCCAAACGACATTGCTCAACGAGCTGAACCGAATTTACGTCACGTTCACTCAACGACATCCGAGTTTCGAAGAGCGCGGGGGGAAAGTGTCCGTCTTGGCTCATTCCCTAGGCGTCGTCATCACGTACGACATCGTGACTGGGGTGAACTTCTCTCCACCACACAGACTCCACGTACGAGCCCTTTATTTCCTCTTACCAAATGGACCACGTCCCGAGTTTCAATGACTACATTTAATTTCAATTTCTATCATTTGTGCAGTCCACTGACGCCCTTTGTGATATGTTTGGGAGGAAGGAAACTTCGTTCCTCTCATTTCCTCCCCGCTCGCCTCCACTCACGTCGGACACAAAGTTAGGAAGGAGTTTGTTATTCAAGGTAAATCTAGCTCATTGTTCAAAAACTATATTTATAGAAATACCTATTAAAATAATGTATAATGCCTAGTATATTACAATAATTAAACAGAATTAAAGAATAAAAATCATGAAAGAACAGAAGCAGGAGTCCACACAACTTTTAGTTTTAATATAAAAATATTTATATAATTAAAATTTAATAAAAAAAACTGTGCAGATTGAGAATTTTTTCTGCGTTGGGAGTCCGTTGTCCGTCTTCCTTGCCCTTCGATGGCGAAGTCCCTCTGACCCAACAATCCGTCACCGTGTGCTTCCACCAAGCCTTTGCAAGAGACTTTATAACATTTACCATCCTTCGGATCCAGTAGCTTACAGGTCTGTCAGTTTATTTATTCAACTTACTCATTAATGTCATTGACAAGATGACAAACTCTTCATTGAGCATATTTGATCATAAATATTTGTACTTGTAATTAATTTACCAGGCTGGAGCCATTATTAAATCCTATTTATAAGCGAATCGCTCCTCTGCTCGTGGAGTCATACGGGATCGCCGCGAGCACCGGCATTAACTACAATCGCCTCCCCAAGGAGCTCATTCGCGACATCCGAAAAGGGAAAGAGAAGAAAATGGACGGACCCATGGACCCCGAGGAGCTCCAAAAGCATTTCTTTAGCCCGACAACTCAATTTGCACAGCAGACAAGTCCCAAGCAGCTCCAACAAAACCCAGAGCAAAAAGGTACAACTCCTAGCACTAAATACCACGAAATACACTTCCTTTATGATTAGATTGATTATCGTTAGCATTAGTTTATTCTTTAAAAATAGGGGAAAACATAATTGAAAAGCCAAAAAAAGAAACATTCTTTGAATATTTATGTGTAAAATAAAGGCGGCGAGAACAATTGGGGCATTTGGAATTTAATGAAGTCTTGGAAAGGGCCGGATCTCAACGTCTCAGCTCGCATTCCCATTCCAAACCTTCCGAATCTTCCGTCAATGCCGACGAGCGTAGGAGCGAATCACCTCAATGAAGCCTTCGATCCCCTCGACCCTTCCAACCATGTGAGTCTCAAGGGACTCTCAAGTTCCCCTATTATGTTTAACTATCTTCTTCTTCTTTATGATCTCACCACACAGCTCGGGATGTGGAAAGGTGAGAGTAGCGGGAGTAAAGGGAATTTCTCAACTTCTCCTCCAACATTTCCCGATGAGCCCGTCGCTGACGATCACGACTTTATCGATCTTTACAACATTGAAAATGGTAAAGGGACACTATTCTTTTTGCCGATTATCAATTAATTTAAAAAGTTTAATAAATAGTTAAATTAACTTAAAATTAAAAGTTAGAGTATAGCATTTTGTTCTTGTTCAGATTTGGAAGTCCGCCTTGACTATATATTGAAAGAGAGTCATTACTCTGCTGCGGGTTATTTTTCCGCCCTCACGTCCCACACTTCTTATTGGGGCTCTCCCGATGTTGCTTTCTTCGTCCTCTCTCAACTCTACGGCCGAGATGTAAATTGAAAATGACATACAGAAAAGCCAAAAAACCGATGGAAAATTACATGTACATGTTGTGATATTTCTAACTTGATTAAAAATCAAACTTGATTCTTCATAAAGACAGAATAAACAAAACTTCATTTTCTTTGCTAAACAAAATTTTTTATTCCTTTTGATTTAAATAATTATATAAACATCCATAATGATTCTTTGCCCTTAAATAAAGTTAAAATTTTCTCAGTCCCCTTCGATCGAGGACTCTGACAGGTTTGACATGCTGCTAGACGTTATTTGATTGAGAGACGGAACTTTCTCACCTTCCGACATCAGCTGGTCAACGAACGACTCAACGTCTTTGGTCTTCCCGCCGAGTCTAAGCGCTTTGCTAGGTCGACTCATCTTACTACAAAATTAAAAATTGAAAAATTATAACCACTGATTCTACTCCTTGGATTCTACTATGTATTGGTAAAGAATAATGCTTCATATAGTAATTACTACCTAGCTAATTTAAATTAACAATTATATTATTTTTAAAAAGAGCTTACATTTGAGAAGAAGGTCGTGTAGGCTCAAGAGGAGGAATAATTGAATCAGAGACGGGAGTGGATTTGAAACTTCCGGATGACACTGAATAAGCCGAATTGGTTGGAGCTTTAACACCACGCTTCGAGGCTTCAAGCCGTTGTCTTTGAAGCTCTTTCGCCTTTTCTCTCATCTTTTGCTTCGCCTCACGCTCTTGGCTCTATTGAACAATTATATTGACTATTTTCATCAACCAGAAAACTTATCATGAATTCATGAACAAGACTCAATTGAATAAGTAGTGGGGAACAAATTAAAGTTGGAATCAATTATAATTTTTAAAATTTAATTTTACCTGTCTGACAGCTTGATAGACTTTTTCTTCATGTGAATCCATCTCGACGAATGTACGGATTTGAGCTAAATTTACATTTTCCCGGTATCCGAGAGCCACGATCTCATCGAAAGCGAAGATGAGATGAAAGGCATTGTCACAGATGTCTACCTCTTCCAAGTTCTTACAATATTCTGGCACCTGAAACAACATGGCATAATTATTTGGATCCTTTAATCGCCATTTCTTTATTTAAATTATCACTTCTCGCTATTAAAAAGTTTTATAGTTAAATAAAAAAAACTCATTAATTCTAATTCATTGGATTTTGCGATGATGCAATAAAAGAGAAAATAAAGACTTACCACTTTAGAGAAGAGTCTAAGAGTTTCAAGATCTTCGAGAATATTTGAAGCCTTGGTGGTTATAAGGACCATGTAGAGTTTCTCAAGGGGTTGGTACACATATCTGACAGCGTCCGTCTCTACGAATGTGTGTTGCTTCCCCGATGGAATGAGTTTGGGAAACGCTGCAAGGAGTCCTTCGATCCTCGCTTTGGTCATTTCCACAAACTGTCGGGACACGAGGGCTAAAACACAAAAAACAAAATTTAATTAAACAAACCAACTTAGATAATATTAGTGTGGGACAATTAGACAAGAGTAAGATAAACAGTTATTGTCAAATCAATCATTGGATTATTAGTCGAATTGAAAACTCGTCCTTACCCTTTCCCCCTTTAGTACAAACAGCTGCTGCGATTAAAACCTGTAAAAACGAAAGAATTGTAATTGAGCAAGAAGGTAGTTAATTTGTTATGAGAGTAAGAACCGGGTTGTTTACCATGTTTAAAGACTGCTATCGGGCATTTGACACAAGGATCGGGAGGTGGTGAAGAACTGACACGTCAATGCCGATAAGGAACCCTTTTACAATTGAAGGCGCTAAATTCAACTATTTCTCCCTCGTGGACTCAATTGGGTCACATTCAAATTCAAAAAGTCTCACTTCGTCCCATCACAATTCGACAAACGAACTTTTCTTTTATGGCTAATTCACAGAATGCAAAAAACTAATAAATAACAAAATACAAGTTCAAAAGCAATCGTATAAATATGGAGTGTTGATTCACTTATTTATTGTTATTACGGAAAAGGATCATTTAGGTAAGGTCTTTATAATCTTTCTAATTAATTACCTATAAATATTATAGATCAGTAAAATTTATTAATTTTATGAGTTTTTATGACGAATAAACGTGCGGAATTCTTTTAATCAGAAATATTTCGTTTCCAATTATAATTTATAAAGATTATTAAACATAAATTTTACGGGTTTTCAGAAATCAAAATGCCGAATATTCGAAAAATGAAATCGAGCGAGGAGAGACGAAAAGTCGAGAATCCGCCGAGTATGAGACGAAGAAATTCTTCGGGAAATTTTGAGAAAAAAGAAATCAAACAGTCTCTGACTAAGACGCTTAGTGAAAACAAGAGATTGTCCGACTATGATACTCGTCAGAAAAAACAACATCTACTTCTGCCAGTCAACAAAGACAAAAGGAAAAGTGAAGAGAATAAAAAAGAAACAATTAAACAGCCGCTGACAAAGAGTTCGATGGAAAGCAAGAGATTGACTGAAACTCGCCAGGAAAAGCCACCGGTGATAACGACTCGAGTCATTGTCACTCGAGACGATCTCATTCTCTCAGTAAACAAGGACAAAAAAAGTGAAGAGAAGAAAAAAGAGAACGACAATCGAGCCCAACTTGTTGACCCCAGGGAGAATAGAAGACAAGAGACAGAAACAACTCCGAAGGCTCTTCCCCATTTTAAAGCTCCAAGAGCAAGTCTTTTTAAAAAGAGGCGTCACAACGCTGATGAAACTTCCATTATCCTTGACAGTGAAGGAGAAAGCGAAGATGGTAATTAATAATTCTGAAAACTCATTATCTTATCTCATTATCTTATCTATTTAGCATGTAAATATCAATATAATTTAGTATCTTTCAATAATTTTGTAACTAACTAAAATGATGATGGTTTTTTATAGAAATTAAAATTGTTGACGATAACAAGAAGACTTTAAGAGAAACTCCAACTAAAATCTCCAAATTTTATTCTCGTCGACAAATACATGAGCTTGCGAAGATCAATAACGAGTCCGTGGTTTACTGGGATCCTGAAGCTGCTGAAAATCAAGCTAAAGGCAATTAAACATTTTATTTAATTGAACAATTCTTAAAAATAAAATTCTATGCAGTTTAGTAATTCTTTATAAATTGAAAATTGCAGGTGAGAAATCCCAAGAAACTACTGTGGTAGTCAATACTCCTTCTCCGGTGTCTCCTATGGTTCGATTGGCATCTCTTCATCCTTGTAGGCTCAAAGATCGCTTAAAACTCTTACAGGAGAAAGAAAAAAATAGTAAACGTAATGCGGTTGAAAATATTGGTGAGTTTTATAATGTTAATTTTCTTTTAATTTTTAAAGTTTTGAAACAATTCTATGAAGTCATTCTTCAACCAAATGGAAAATATGAAAATAGACTTAATATTTTTTAATTTGTTTATTAAATATTAAAATAATTGAATGAATTAAGCAAGCTTTATTTTTATTTTTATAGAAAATGTCGGATCTCCACGCGAACCGCCTCATAAAAATGAAAAAATGAGCGAAGAAAGAGGATTCGAGAATGACGACGACGAAGATTATTCCTGGATGATTTCTCAGGCAGATGAAATGGAGAATCAGTTCATGGCGACTCAAGTCGTGACTACTTCAAACTTATTGTCAACCTCCTTCGACGTCTTTGACGAGGCAGATGACATTCTTCTTAGTCAAATTGAATTACCTTGTTGAGTTCAATTTAAACATGATAATTTTTTTTACAAAAACGGAAATGTAATCTCAATATAATTTTAATTTTCTTTTAGTTTTTATTTTATAATTCAACACAAATGACCTTTTTCTGTACCTTATTGAAGACTGTTTCATAAACTTTATATTTTCCAATAGAATAATTACTTTTTTTTATTTTGAGTATGTGTATTTTAATAAGATAATCGATATGATTTTATTAAAACAAATACAAATTATTTGTTCGCAATTCTTTACTAGTAAAATATATAAATGTAAAAGATAAACAGTGTTTTCTACTACAAATTTAATATAATAAATATTTACATTAACAGTTCAAACTGTAACAAGCATTATTTGAGTAGAAAAATTATAAATTCATCGGAATACTTATTGTAAAATATTTTACTCGGGTTTTTACCCTCAATATACTAATTGTAAATTTCAAAACAAAACATCTTCATTTGATAAATTATTTCATAGATATGATCGAACGAAGAATTCAGGAGTGTTAGGAGTGTAAAAGTTGAAATCTTGTGACGTGAGAAATTAGAAAGATCTTTTGTAAGATCAACGATCGTCATGCATCCTCTCCCATGAAATCACATCACACTTAGGACTTTTCATACTACATTTATAAATACTATACACAATACATACATTTGAAGCTTTTACTAGTTTTGAATAAACAACAAGTTCGTCTAGAAATTGACTCTTAAATTTTTTTGTCATTAGCTTATTACATTATGTGTGGCGACTCAAGTATTACTTTCTATGTAATTACCTATAAATGCATATAGAAATCTATTCCACTGGCTCTAAACAGAACAAACAGTTGAACAATCTACGTTATTATAATATCAATTTTAACAAGAAATGCAGCATTCTGAATAATGCGGATGAAAGAACACTTTTAAATTAAAAATAAAATGGTATTGTTAAATTAATAGATATAGATTAACTTTTAGTCAATGTCTTTTTGCTTAAATACTTATGAATACATAATTGCTTACCCAGAGACTAGATACTTTCACTATTAATCATAATATGCTTATTATAAGTATAAGTAGATACTAAAAGGAAAAAATCAATTCACAAACTACCAAATTATATATAAAATATATGTATAAAAATAAGTTTAAAGAAATATATAATACACGGAGTAATCATTTCTTTCTATTTCCACATCCAAATTGTTCCGAATTGCGCAAGGGGAGTGAGAGGGTGGGTTAAAGGAAATATGAAAATAGCCCTCATGAAAATGCAGTTCCCACCTTCAACTTACTTGAGTGTGGAAGGGGGCAAGTAAGACGAAACGGTGGTTTTGTGATTCCAATGGTCAGTTCTCTTTGCCAAGTCGTGGAATGATGATGTGAGGTGAGTTGACGTGTGCTGTTGAATGGCGATATGAAGGGATTCCTCTTCACACTCCTTGTCTCAGCTCTCCCATTCTTAATCAACGTTCATTTCTTCTTTGACTCGGCCCTCAACTACGTCAACTTCAGAGTCAATGAAATCTTTTACTCTCAAATAATTGAATATGACTTCATTGTCGGTGAGTTTTAATTCTTAAAGGTTTAATAGTTGAGTAACTATTTAATATTTCTAATAGTTCTTGGATGAAGTGAAATTGTTGAATTATTTTAATACATGAATTTCTCTAAATTTATTAATTAAGATTTTTAATTAAGTTGGGGCTGGATCAGCGGGTTCAGTTCTTGCGAATAGACTTTCCAAAGTAAGCCAATTACAAAATTCCATAATTATATATAAATGACAAATAGAATAGACTATTTACTTAATTGTGAATATTTTCAATAAAAATTGCGGATGAAGATTTTAAGAAATTGAATTAATTTTATAATAAATTGATAAAATAGCATAATAAAGTATTGGTGTTGGAGGCTGGTGGAAATCCGAATTACTTGACAGACGTTCCAGGCATGGCCATGCTCATGCTTCATCAACCCAGCATTGACTGGAGACATCAAACAACCCCGCAGAATCGCTCTTGCTTGAATCTCAAACAAAGGGTGAGAATCTTTTTTCAATTTCATACACTTATTGATAGTCAATGATTGTTCTAACCTAACCTAATGATAGTTTAATGAGCTTAAATAAGATGAGCAAACAAAGCAAATCGTGTTGTGTTTTAAATGACTTGTAAATATTGAAGGGTTGGTTTATTTGCCCTGTGCATTTTCTAGGTGTCAAAGTGGCCAAGAGGAAAAGCTCTTGGAGGTTCATCCGTTCTCAACTACATGATTTACAGTAAGACTGCATGAGTAAATATAAGCTCAAGATCAAGTTCATTATACTTTAAATGGATAATTCAAGTTTATTAAGAATGTTTGATTTTGGTCAGTTCGAGGGAACAAGAGAGACTATGATAGTTGGGCGGAGACGACCGGAAGTGAAGATTGGAACTATGAGAATGTTTTACCATTTTTCAAGAAATCTGAGGGCTACAATGGGATATTCAGCAATGACAGTAAAATCCTCATTTGGAATAATTTCACTTTCTTAATAATATAAATAATTATACACAACTCAATTAAGGTTTGAAAAGGGAATAAAAATCAATTCAAATAGGCACATTGCATTTTAACCTTATTATTACAGGCTATATTTAAGTTTAAATAGGACAAGTCGCTTGTAAAAGAGTTAAATGCTTAGGATATATTAAATATTACTTATACTTTTGAACACTGTCCTTAAAAGAAGGTAGGTATATATAATAGAGTCTTTAACGAGTAGTATAGTAAAATACAAATGTAGAACTTTCCTTACTTTATAAGCCGAGAGGTCCACCTGAAGATTTGCATGATGAAGGCGAGCGGCTGAAAAGCACAGTTAAATTTTTCTATTCTTGGCTTTCTCATACTACACATTGTACTGTACTACACACATTGCATTGTTGTTCAACCCTTTTTCCTTCACATCAATTTTTCAATTCGAATTCCTCTATAGTCATTTCTCATCATCATGACTTGATAACATATCCTCAACCTATATTTAAATCATTAGAGTATGAAAATGATTTTGAACCATCAGTTCGCTATAGTCATGTGAATTTTTGTTCAACTTTTCATGAATGGCCCAGGTGAACATCATAGTCGAGACGGCGAGCTGAGCGTCTCTGACTCTTCTTTCACGCCCCTCTTGGATCATTTTCTAAGAAGTGGGAAGCAATTCGGCTACGACACTGTCGACTTCAATGGACCTCAACAAGAAGGTTTTCTCTCTTCATTCAAACGTTCAATTTTCAATGATTTTCATGATTATTTTATATTTATAGGATTTGGTCCTGAGCAAATGACCCAAAAAGAAGGGGCAAGATGGACAACATTCAAAGCCTTTCTCAAACCGATTCTTCATAGACAAAATCTCCAGATCCTTACATACTCCATTTTGCAAAAGGTGATACGACAAACAGAATAATTTTAATAACTTATATTAATTAAATAGTGAAATGAATAGTATAGATTCAATATTGCCGTTTACGATTTTCAGATTCATTTTGACAAGTCGAATCGGGCAGTAGGAGTCAGCTATAAAAGACACGGGGTTGTGCGTTACGCCAGGGCAAGTAAAGAAATCATTATTTCTGCTGGAGCTGTTGAAACTCCTAAAATTCTCATGTTATCTGGAATTGGTCCCAAAGCTCATCTCAATGATTTAGGGGTAAATTACCAATTTTGGTCAATTTTACAACGTTGAAGAGAAATGAGAAATTGTTATAAATTAAGAAATTCCCGAATCTAGATTAGAGTACGAGTCGATCTGCCAGTTGGGAAAAATTTACAAGACCATCCAGCAGGTTCACATATATTATTGAATTAAATACTCGAATTTCAACAGTGATTTATACACTTGCTTTATCTATTATTTTAATTGCAAAACTATTATAATAAAAATTAATAAACTAAATGATCCATCGATAATTCTTTAAGCTTTATGCGGGCCAGCTCTTATTGATCAACCAAAATCTTTCATACCCGAGCGAGATTTGAGTTTTAATAACTACTTTGACTATTTTGTCAATGGGAAAGGTGAGAATTAAAGAATGCTTACCCTGTTTCCGCGCTGATAACCCGTCCTCGAATATAACCCGCAGACACACAAAATTATAAATTCTGCCTATACTTTTACATGTATTTTAAACAATTATTCACCTATTGGGCATCCGTGGGGTTTGGAAACTCGGCGGGTGATTTTTTAAAATTACAACATTCTTTAGTCTTTATTGTATATCTATTAATGTATGTATCTATTATAGATATATAATGTTGTAATTTTAAAAAATCACCCGCCGAGTTTCCAAACCCCACGGAATGTCCAATACCTTTTTAATTTCATTTCATTACCCACCCTCGCATATAACCCGCCCTCGTTTATAGCCACATACAGATAGACCCTCACATACAATAGATAACCCGCGGGTTATCAGCGCGGAAACAGGGTATTTAACAACAATTATCCTTTTTGATAATTAAATCTTTACAGGCCCATTAGCGTCTCCTTCTGGCTTACAAGCCATGGCGTTTCTTGAGTCAAGTGAGATTAAAGTGAAAAAAGAATCCTGGCCGGATCTTCAATTCCTCCTGGTTGGTCTCGGTCTTTACAAAGCTATTGTGAAGGACGTGAGTGTGATGATGGGCGTAGACGAGGAATATTTAGAATTCTTGTTCAATCCACACATTGGCAAAGATGCGTTCTTCATCCTCACAACTCTCGTTCGTCCTCAATCAAGAGGAGAAATTTTGCTCAAAGATGCCAACCCAGACTCTTACCCATTAATTGATCCTCATTATTTTGAACATGAAAATGACATTAAAGTTCTTTCAGAAGGTTTCACATTAATTATAATATAAAAATCAAATATTTAATTTCTTAACTTGCAAATAGATTAATTAGATATTTGGGTAATATGAAAAAGATTTTCTTATTGTCTAAGGGCTTTCAACATGTGCAAAATTAATTGAAGAATCAGACGCGTTCAAGGAACTCAATGCCAAATTCATTCCTGGTAAACCTAAAGACTGCGAAATGCATTCACTGAACACGGAAGAAATGTGGGAATGTTTGAGTCGGAGATACACGGCCACGTTGTATCATCCTGCTGGGACTGCCAGAATGGGAAAACCCACTGACCCAACCTCGGTCGTTGATCCAAAATTAAGGTTTAAGTAATTCATGATAAAGTTAGTTGTAAGAAAATCCAAGTTTGAGAGCTTATTGGATTCAAGTCTATAATACACTTTTGGAATTTAAAAATGCAGGGTTTTGAATACAATTGGCCTCCGTGTGATTGATTCTTCAATTATGCCTCTTCTTGTCAATGGAAATACGAATGCTCCAACAATTATGGTTATTTAACAAAATGTTTATATTTTAATTTCAGTTAACTCAATTTTATTTTGATGCTCTATTAATACCGATTTACATTAGAGTGCATCTTATTACTTATTTATAGATTGGAGAGAAAGGAGCATATTTCATTCGAGAATACTGGTCAATGCAATTTCAAATTTCGGATTACAAAAGTTATTTAACTTATAAACACCATTTGTTATGTTTTTACTCTCAACTTATATGAACTTGGCTCTTGATTGTTATATTTTGATTATTGAATGACTATTTAACCGAAAAAGGCAAAATAAATTGTTTAGAACTGCCCAAAGTTTTTAATAAAACAGTGTGTTGTCCCTTTCTTAGTCAATTTCTCGAGCTGCAGTTCTCAGTTTCAGATCTCTTTCATTATCTCATAAAGCAATTTAAAATATACTTTATAATAATAACATATTATTTTATTGTTGATCCCCATGAGCAATCATTCTAATCATGATAAAAGTTAACATTTTTAAATTATTAAATTTTTTATAATCCATATTTTCCATACCACGAACTCTCCTTCCCTAATTTACAAAATCCTGACAAAAACGTGATGGTTAACTAGTTAATTTTCATATGAATATAATATTATTTACACTAATCATGTTCCTATTCTTCAAAGACTTTCAATATGAGGATACATATGGATTAAATGAGGAGGAATTATGTTAACTATTACTGCTTACTCTGCTTACTTAATTGTTAGATAGGAGGGGGAATTGAGAGATTTGAAGAATTGAAAGCTAAGTCTCGTCCTTCTGCTCCCGTCCTCTCTTTGATAGCATTGCGTCCTCCTGCTCTTCATAGTCTTCAGATCTTCATTCATCTCTTCATTTTGAAGGGATTCCGATTCTGTGGGATCCCCGGCTTTGGTGTCTTCTTCCCATTAGAATTAACTTTAATTGTCGTGCTTAAGTAACTTCGTATTTCTAGTTCGCTTTACTGTTTAAGTGAGGATGCCGGTGGCCGAAATGGAGTTGGGACAGATGGGCCAAAGTGATGGCACAATGACGTCGAATGCCACCGAACCCGACGGACCCGACCAACAACAACCGCAAAAATCAAAGCCAATTGTTGGAATCATTTATCCGCCACCAGAAGTCAGAAGTAAGTGTTGATCATGATTGAAATTAGCTTATTTTAATATTCTATTTTAAATGTTCATTCGAACAAACATTTAATTGTTCTCTTCTTGTTTCAGATATTGTGGACAAAACAGCGGCTTTCGTTGCAAGAAACGGACCGGAATTTGAGTCTCGAATTAAGCAAAATGAGTTGAACAATCCCAAGTTTAATTTTCTCACTCCCGGGGATCCCTACCATGCTTATTATCAACATAAAGTTAAGGAGATTGCAGAAGGGAAAACTCCATCAATTTCCTCAACTGAAGTTGCCCTTTCGAGCATGGGCCTTGGAGCGCCAAAGGTCGTTCCTCAAGCACAACTCTTTGAGGAAGCCAAGAAAAAGAAGCAAATGGATTTGCTCAAGCAAGTTGAACTCCCTTTTGTTCCTCGCGAGGCTCCACATGAATTTGAATTTATGGCTGATCCTCCTTCAATTTCGGCTCATGATTTGTAAGTCAACCTTTAAATACTTTGAGAAAATTCTACATCCACTTTTAAAAATGTAAACAATAATTTAATTTGAATAATTTAATTTAAAGGGATGTTGTGAAATTGACGGCTCAGTTCGTCGCGAGAAATGGTCGTCAATTTTTATCAACCTTGATGGCGAGGGAGCAGAAGAATTATCAATTTGACTTTCTTCGCCCACAACATTCACTTTTCCAGTATTTTACAAAGCTGCTAGAACAATACACCAAAGTTCTCATTCCACCGAAAGACATCGTCAAGCGACTTCAGAGCGAAGACAAAAAGAAAATTTTGGATGATGTCAAATACCGTGCTAATTGGATCAAGCACCAAGAAGCCGTTCGACGTAAAGAAGAAGAAGCAGCTGAAAAAGAAAGAAGTATACTCACTTTATTTATTAAATTTATTCGAACTATTTAATATTAATTTGAATTTTTATTCATTTTAAATATTCAACATTTTCTAATATTTAGGAATGTTTTTTTTAAAATAGTGGCTTATTCAAGCATTGATTGGCACGATTTCGTCGTGGTTGAGACAGTGGATTATCAACCATTTGAAACTGGTCATTTTCCTCCACCGACGACGCCACAAGAAGTCGGAGCTCGCGTTCTTCTCCAAGATAGAATTCTTCTTGGACACACACAGCCTGACAAAGATGAAGCAGGAAGAGACGAGCCACAAGCTACGGATGATACAGAGGTAAATTATTATTTTATATGTTTTAACTTAATAATTTATAATATAAAGTCGAATTTTAATTATATAATTAAACATTATTTAACATTATTAATCGTTAAATATTTCATATTTTATTTATCCAAAAAGGTTCAAGACATGGAGGAAGATTCTTCATCATCTGACGAAGAAGACAAAGAAGCAGCTCCAGTTCCTCAATTCACTCCTGCATCTGCTGAACCTCCGCGCGAGGATCGTGTGATTATTAAGAAAGGCTACGATCCGAAATTGATTGTGAATCCAAAGGAAAGAGTTATGCGGCCTTTGCCTGGCTCGGGCTACACCATTTCTCCCATCACAGGAGAAAGGATCCCCGTTAACAAAGTAGCAGAGCATTTCAGAATTGGACTTCTGGACCCGAGATGGAAGGAGCAAAGGGACAAGCAAATGCTTGAGAAAGTTAATCAAGAATCTGTTTACGCTCAGGGTAAGTTCTTTTGGATTATCTATTTTATCTACCTTAATCTATAGATATATTGTTACTTAATACAATATTACAGTCTATTCAGCAAAACAATAAAAATTTATTTACACTCCAATTAACCGTCAAAAACCTGCTAATTTAAACTCATTTGTCTTATTATTTTTAAAAAAATATATTTTTTTTAAACGAAAAATAAATAGTTTTTGAGTTAAAATACTTTATACATTCATTGTGATTGTATTTTCATTTTCTTGGAATCTTTTACTTATTTTCATTAATTTACTTTACAGGAGTGTCCATCAATGATAGCTTGAAACAGTTGGCAGAACGTCGTTCTGACATTTTTGGTGTTGGAGTCGAAGAGACTCAAATTGGAAAGAAGTTTGGAGAAGAGGAGCCGCCGCCCTTGCCTTGGGATCCTTCCCCCCTCATCACTTCTGCTCCTCCAGTGTCGGATGAAAAGGGAGACGACAAACGAGATTCAATCGGCCCAAGGTAAATTAATTATTTCAATTCTTCACTAAATTCGACTTTCCAAATGATTTATTCATTGCATCCTCAATTACACTTTTTTGTTATTTATAAATAGCATGAAAGGAACTGTCATTTCGAGCGGGCCTCAGCCTCCCAGCCTCACCTCAATGAACATTCACCCACCCGGAGGGCCACCAATGGGGATGCCATCTGGACCGCCGCCGTCAATGCCACCACAGATGCAACATGTGCCAGGAATTGTTAGACCGTTGACTTCCGGCCCACCTCCGCCACCAGGAGTGATGCTTCTTCGGCCGCTTCTTGGAATACCGAATCCATTGGGCCATCCACCATTTCCTTTCCAAAATCCAATGAATCGGCCGCCACTTCTCACTTCGGCTCCAGCTGTGACGATCGTTGCTCCGCCGCAGCCAGCCGCTTCTTCGGCTGAGGATGAACCTGCAGCGAAGAAGCCAAAGACACTCGAAGATTTCCTCATACCCGAAGCCGTTTTCTTATCTTCGAATCCTCCAACTGCCACTTTCAGCGTGGCTCTGCCGGCCATTATGGACAAGCCTGAAATGAACCTTCATGGGCAAGTTCTCACCGTCTCGCTTGGCCTCACTGAACCTATCACTGCGCTGAAGAGTAAAATTGCTGAAGTTGTTGGTTTGGCCCCGAGTAAGCAGAAGCTCAGGATGACCGAAGGGCTCTTCTTTAAAGACAGCAATACTCTGGCCTTTTACAATGTTGGCAACGGCATGATTGTTCATCTCTCACTTAAGGAGAGAGGAGGTAGAAAGAAATGAGTTTTTTTTATTTGTATATTGCCTAAATGGTAAATATTGACGTTAATAGTAAGTTTAATCATTTGACTTGTTTACTGTTAATAAAATATACAGATTTCTTATATTATATTTTTTATCTTAAAATCTTAATCATTATTAAGTTAAAACTTGCATTTTGATCATTCATCATTAATCGATATTCATCAAACGGATTAATAAAGAGATATGATGGGGATGAATGAGCATGCATTACATCAATTGCATATTTTATTCGTTCGTATACATTCAAACGGTGAGAATAGTAGGTAATGTAGCTTTTTGAGAGGGTGAGGGGAGAAAGTGGCAGCTGGGATGTTGTCCGCTTCCCGTCTCTAGGATACCCGGAGATCGATGATCCTCTTGGTCTTCAATCTCCGCACTCGCTATCAAATCACAAGGACCAAAAAGGTACTTACATTTAATAAATAGTTAAAGGTTTGATTAACTTTAATCAGAAACATTGAAGAGATAAAGTTCCCTTGATAATTTGCCAATATTTTTATGGTAATTCTTAATAATACTATTTGAAGTTTTCGAAATACGTTAGGACAATTGATTTGCTAATATAGTTCGCAGTCATAATTCGCAATAAAAATAATCTCATTATCTTAATTTAATGAATTATTAACATTTTTATTAATTATCTAATAAGATATGCGCAAATTGTTTTTTCGATACATAATAGTTTATAAATACTTAATAGCTTCTTTCATCATTTTTGTATTTTTATATTTTGTACATACTTGAAAGTGAATTTAATCAGAAATATGCATTGCATTTTGAGAATGATAAGTTGTAAAAGGAAAGAGAAGCATAGGAGGTGAATATAGGGAATTGGCAAATTTGGAAGAGGTTGAATATTTATATGCTATGCAGTGTGAGAGAGAATTTAAATAGATAAAATGGGGGTGTCAGTCATGTCATTCATGGAAGAGGGACGATGAGTCTCTGAAGAGAATCTATTTACTATAACAAGTATAAAAATATTTGTATACTTGTGCTGATGGTGATGTGCACGGTCTGGGGCTCGACTCGAGCCGCTCGAGTCTCGTTATCACCTTCCCCACAAACCAATTATTCAAACTCTCTATCAATGTATTTCCTCGTCATACTTTTATTATTCACTCGTATTCACTCGTATTCGATGATGATTTTAACAGACAAACTGCGGCGGCTTCAACGCCTGTCATGTTCAAGGTCCGCCTCCCTCGCACAACTAAAGGAAATTGGAATTAAACTCAAAGGGGAAAATTTAGAAAACGACAAATCACCCACAAGAAGAGAAGCTAAGAAAAAATGGTTCATCCGCTTCCCAAGTTCGCCATTCTTGGAGGTGAATAATTTAAAAACCATTACCTTTTTATTTTAGAAGTTCATGTAATTTAATTGATATAAGTATGTATTAGGTTGGTTTCAATGAAACGCTATGGTCATTTGGAAACTGCACAAAAAAATTTAAAAAAATGGCATTTAATTTGTCAAAATAACTTGGAGAAAATGAAAAAAAAATTTAGATTGCTATGTAAATTTCTATTTTACGATGTTATAGTTCAATAAATTAAATGCAGTTTTCAAAAGCTTTTCATTGAAACCAATCTAATAATAAGAGATTTATGTAATTTACTTCTTTACACTAGTTTTAATTTGTTAGAGGAATAATTTAATTGACTTGAAGGTTGTGGCTTCATCGGCCGTCACCTTGTTCATTTCCTTCTTGACAAGTGCAGTAAAATATTTGTGATTGACAAGACTCCGCCGGAAATCGCCTGGCTCAATGAAACATTCAAAAAGACATTTACGGATCCAAAAGTCGTGTTTCAAAGTGCAAACCTCATTACTCAAAGTGAGCCTATAGTTATAATTATTTTATTTAGCTCGCTCAATCAATTGTGCATTAATTTAAGAATTCATTTACTTTAATAAATAACTTAAATAAAGTAAGAAGCCACTTAGTCTTTTGTGATTGTTGAAAACAAAAACAAATCCTCAAAGACAACTAACTTAAGATTTTGTTATTAAATCATGTTTTTGAAATAAACGAAGTGTAAAATGGATAAGCATATTTCTAAAAAGCTAATGAATTGACAGAGGGTTGCGAAAGAGCGTTTGAGTTCCTCGATGACGACGTGGACTTTATCATTAACTTGGCTTCGGAAACGAGAATTGGGCAATCAGAGGCTGTTTACAATGAAGGAATTTTCAAACTCTCGCAAAATGTCCTTCAACAAGTCAAAAAGAAATTCGACTCAAGACTCAAGAAATATATGGAAGTTTCTACTGGAGCAATATACACCAATGACAAAGTATATTTTAATCTAATTTAAACCTATTTTAATAAACAGCAAAAAGCCAAATAACCAATTCTTATCAATAAATATTAGTATTAGGAGCAATGAGCACCAATTGGATCATTAACTATTAAATGAGGCTTTTTATTTGATTAATAAATGAAATTAAATATAAAAGGCACGGCATAAAGAAGACGATAAAATCGACCCGAGTTCATCATTCGAAACAAAATATAAATATCAAGTCGAAAAAGAGCTTCCTAAACATTTGACTAACTTTGTCATCCTTCGACCTGCGATTGTCTACGGCCCTGGAGATAGAAATGGGATTAGTAAGATTAGAACCTACCCAATATAACTACATTAAAGGATTATGAATTTAAGCTCACCACTAACCCCTGATCTCATAAAAGTCGAGTAGTTACGAGGTTAATTTCCCAATATATATGAATGAATTTCCAGCGCCCCGGATCTTGCTTGGAGCAATTTACAAGCACCTAAAGGAAATGATGAAACTCCCATGGAGTGCAGACTTAAAAGTTCACACAATCCATGTAGAAGATCTCGTCCGAGCTATTCACCATCTTTGTCTAAATGGAACGTCTGGAAAGGTTTGGATTCATCTTTAATTCAAGATTTAATGTTCTATTGAACTTATCGTTAATGTTAGCTACCCAATTCTTCTCTTTTAGATATACAACGCTGTGGATGAGGGAGATACAACCCAAGGGCTAGTCAGCGAACTTATCAGTGACATTTTTGATATCAATCACGATTTTCTTGGATCTACGCTCACATCTCTTGCAAAGGTTTTATTGAAATTAGTGAAATTATAAATGATAGACTTAATTGCTCAATTAAACTTCCGAACAGCTTGAATGGGAAGACGTGATTGAGGATGCAAATGAGAAGCACATGGGGCCATGGGCCATCGTTTGTCAACAAAACGAAGTGTTCAACACGCCACTTTCTCCTTATATCACAAGGGAAAGTTTGTCCAAACGCAATATTTCGCTCTGTGGTGAAAACCTGAAGAACTCCGGCTTCAATTCCCTTCAACATCCCAAGATGACCAAAGAGCTTCTCCTCCACGTCCTCAACGACTTTGTTGCCCTCAAAATGTTCCCAGCGTCTTTACTCAAATGAGTCGAAACATCTATCAACGAGTCACAAATGCACACTCGAGTCAATGCATTATAGTTTTAACTTTAATTATTATATTATCAATAAATTGACAAAACAAGCTTATTTTCAAGCATCGAATTTTGTACAATATATTTAAAATCTAGAACAAATTGTAGGATGAAATGAGAATAAAATATTTAAAACAAATGATTGGTTAAAAACTTTCTATTTATTTAAAAAATAATCATCAAACATTGAATTAAAATTGTTGCATAAATTAATAATAATAATGAGTTTTATTCATTCAACAAGTATCATCAGTTTACAAGAAAATAATTTTCAAATGCATTAAATTATAACTATAATAAGGATAAATAAATCTAAAGAGCACTAAATGAACACGGCTATTTAAGAATCAGGAACTTTGATCGGGACAAGTCGCTTGTACGAAATGATGAGGAGGATCAAGCAAAGAACCATGATTCCCGTCACGATCCCATTCGTCGCAATTGTTCCATATTCCACGTAAATAAATGAGACGATCAATGGACCAACAGCTCTGGACAAACTCGCCACTAAAGTATATTACATTTACAATAGATAATTATCAAATTGTGAATAATACATGTAAACTTGCTCAAGTTGAGCATAAATGCATATAATCCAAAATAAATGTAAAATTAATTATTTTACCTGAAGTTAATCCTCCCATCCAAACTCCCTATAAAGTATTTTTACGGTGGACCATACCAACCTCGGTTAAAATTTAATCGGAGACTAAAAATAATTAATACTTTGTTTAAGACACGATTAATAATTTTTAATCTCTGTTTAAATTTTAACCGATGTTGGTATGGACCGCTGTTAAATATTTTTAAAAAAAATTAAAATAGATATTAAAAATGCATACATTGAAATGAGATATATTTAAAAACAAACCTGAGGCCGCGGTCCGATGACTTTTGAGAAAAGGGTCTGGAGCAGCGCAATGGCGTAAGGATATCCCAAAGTGCATATTGTGAATCCCACTGTAACAATGTAGACATTGAGAGCAGGGACGCGCGAACACCAAGTTTGTTCCATTGGACATCCATATTCGAGAATCTTCCAAGACTCTCCACATTCTTCTCGATCATACACTGTCGAATTTTGTATTTCACAACCGTGAATCCTTCTCGAGGGTAATTCTCCTCCAAAAGGAAAAAAGAAAATTCGTCCAACTATCATTGGAATCAAACCAAAAGCAATCAAAACTATTCGCTCGTTGAATCTATAAATTAATATCATTCATTAGTGTTCATACTTCAAATGTTCAAATGATTCAAATTAACAATAAGACATTTTAAGTAGTTAATTAAAGTAGTTTTTAAGTTATTGTTAGTGATAAATAATAAATGAGAAGCAATGTATAACATTTTAGAGAGCATTCCCACAGTTGCAAAACAAACGGTTGTAACGATCGCACTGATCGCGATTGTTATTCCGACTTTCACTATTGCCTCTTTTTGCTCCCACCCGAACTGACTTTCAATTAAAAACGATGAATTAGTATTAAAACATGTATTAGTTTTATGAAGATTGCATTTAGATAAAAATTGCATGCTAATAATTCAAGTTTAAGATAAAGGAAGCTTACTCCATTGCAACCGGAACTGCAAGGCTATAAAGGAAAAGAACATCAATATAACCAAAATTTTAATACGAATAATAATTCATCTATAACTTAAGTTTAAATAGGATATAATTTTCTTACGTTTCAAGTAGAATGAAGCTGAAAAGAACAACGAAGAATGAGAGAACAATGGAAGTCAAGGCGAAGTAGTCGGGAGGAATTTCCGACCATGTGATTTCTTTTTCTTTTGTTTAAATAAATAGTTATGTAAAATATATTTAATAGATCACTTTAGGAAGAAGAACTGTTCAAACCAAACTGGGGCAAAACTGTTCCGATCGGAACCGGGATCGGTCCGGGAACTTCCGTTCTGGACCGGTTCCGATCGGTACTTTTGCCCCAGTTTGGTTCAATCTTCTAAAGCATTTATAATTTTATAAAGTGATATTATTACTCTTTTTGTCAGCGTCTTTTAACATTGATTTGGCTTCTCTTTCGGCAATGTTACTCTCTGTGAACAATCTGGGGTGAAATGCGAAGAGATTGATGAGACCGCCCATCGCCCCAATCCAACCAGCTGTCGTGTACATGGACAACTCAACTCCAAAAACAACGATTCCATCTTCATTCAAGAGTGTCAACATGGCTTGAATGACTATCGAAAAAATAATTAAAAAACAACTAATTAACGACTAATTAAAAATAATTAATTAAAAACTCAAAATAAACATCAATTAAATTCTCAATAAACCCAACAAAAGATCCTCAGTATTCATTACTTGGTCCAGCAAAGAAACCCAAAGCTTGAAATGCACTCAACATTGACATTGTTGAGGTTCTTTCAGATACTTTCGTCGCCTGTGTCAAAAATGTTCTGAAGACTGTGATGCTCCCTATTATTAATTGAAATTTCATTAAAATTAATGTCTAGATATGAAAATTTCTTAATTTTTTGAGAATTATTATTGTGTTTAAGTAAGGGATAAACCTGAAGAGATTCCCACGACGAAGCGACAAGCCATGAGATAAAATTGTCCTCCAGAGGAATGCAGTGGCAAAAGCGCATACCAAATGTTTCCAAGAATGAAAAGGACGAGGCAGACGACCGAAGGAATCCGAACAGACTTCAACTTGTTGCACCACCAACCAATGATGGGCGAAAAGATCATTTGGGCTATTGGATTCGCTGCCACAACATAGCCCAAAAGCTTCTTATTCGCATTCTCTCCTTCTAACTTTTTATTTTAAATTCAAATTATAAATTAAACAAACATTAATCATTTCGTTATTGTGATATTGTGAGATCCATTTACTTTTTCCATATAAGGGAAAACGCCTGTGAGAACGAGCGAGAAACCGAATGACTATTTTTATAAAATGCATAAAAAATAAGTACATTAAAAACTATTTGTGTACTACAATCTTTCATTATAAATAGTTTGTGTTTGTAAAGATGAAACTCACTTGCATAAACATAGAGAAATAAATGACCCATCTTGAATACATGCGTTTGTTCTTTTCTTCAATTGTCTCATATTCCTCTGTGTCGCCTTTCAATGGGGTAAATCTGTTCGGGACAAAAAGTTTAACAAAAATGCGAATTCTAAATATTGATTAACAAATTATCAAGTGGGATGGGAAAATTACACTGTGATGTTCTTCTCAATTTCTATTTCTTCTTCTTTTTCTTTAATTTTCTCCATATTAAAATATTTTTAAATGTAAATGTAAAAACTCGAAGCTTAAAAATTAATGTTGATTTGTCGAAATTGTTAAGATAAATAAATTCATGTGATGGCACATGAAAATCTCTAGAGAGTGACTGTGAGTGAAGCGAGACGTGGATAAACGTGTGGGAATGTGATAATTAATTGAGTGAGATCTGGAGATCATCACAATCTCACAGAATGAAACTTTACATGAGGTGGTTGTTGAAGGACTCAAATGTTTTATGACTTCTTCACTCTCTGCAAGGTTACACTCTTGTAAAGCCAATTCCTCATTCCTCACGCCTGGAATAATATTTAATTCAATTATTCGACATCCCATTAGGACTTCAATGAGTAAATAAGCTGGATTTTATAACAAGTTATAAAGTCATAAACATCCTATGGACTAAAAATTGATTGTAAATGACTAAGCTCTTTTATGCTCTTCAAATCCCATACATAATAATATGTATAATCCATTGATCCCTCGTATCGGAGTGGCGAAAATCAAGAATTCAATGTATAGATTTTAAAAGCCTGAAGGTTATAGAATTTTCCAGTGAGGATTAAAATATAATTGGAATGGATATAATGTTAGTGTGTAAGAGGAGGGCCAGGAGGGAAAGAGGCCTGAAGAAGGGAGTACTTGAGCTGGCGTTTGTTTAGCAAACAAAAGCTTTTGGTATTCAAAGAGTCGGAGAGGCAAAAGTGCGGTGAGCTCTTTCCTAGCTCTATCCTATTGGCAATGAGTTAAATGCGATTAATAGCTCTCTTCCCTCTTCAAACAAATCAGCATTATATAACCACTATATTAAGCAAAACCATTATGTGCAAAAATGATTGTGCTTTTTTGAATTTACCGCAGGAAACTGGATAGGTAGACGTATTTCATTGCAGTTAAAACATCAAGCCGAAAGAAAACCATTTAATTGGAATCTTTTTACAACGAAAAATTATCCATTTAATGAGACTGAAACATCCAATTTTAAATTAAGGTAATCGACTATTATTACTAAATTTGTTAAGTATGAAAAAGGTGACTTTGCCAAACTAAGAATATGTCATTTTTCTTATTTTTAATGTTTAATTTCAGACTGCTAATACTGCTAATACAGAATGATAAATTAGCACGACATTTAACATTATACATTAGATTCATCATTAAACATTATATTTTTAAACAAATGCAAGTGTATACAGCACAGAGCACAGCCTAATAAAATGAAGAAAAACAGTGTGGGTAATAAGCAACAATTGTTTTTGAAGCTTGTCGTTGAAACCTGCGGTGAAATGTCACTTTGCTCTTGGCGGCTTTCAAGGTCTCTCATTCGATCCTGAGCAAGTTAGTAAACGAACGAAGCAAAGCAAAAGCGAAACTCCGCTTCCTCCTTTCCCAAGTTCAATCAATCGGCCTCCAAAGTCCGGGCAGGTAAGAACTTTTCGGTTCTCCTAATAACTCAATTAGCAACTTTGCAAATTCAGTCTCCTCTACTTCACAAAAAAGTCCGTTGAGAATCCGTTTTTTCAACTTTTGAGTATAGTATTTTGATAGCTAGCATTGTAGCATTCATTCCTTTTCCAATAGGAAATTCCAATACTTTGAAAACCCACGCTTCCAATACGATTCGCTAGATAGAAGAATATAATTACGACGGTGAGTCTGACTGAGATCGAGTGAAACGAATAGGCATAGGCTAGGGAGTTTCATTTTCAATCATATTTTGATTTTCTATATTTAGGACAATATAGGACTAACTGTCAAATTATCCTAGTAACTGTTAAATCATTTACATTTAATTACAGATATGGAAGGGATTCGGGAGGAAGATGAAGCGATGAATGCCTTCATTTCCCAACACTCTCAAATTGGGGGAATGGCGGGGGAAGGGGAAATCGGCGGATTGACGCCAGACAAGTTAATTCGTCCATTGTCTTCTTGCGATTCCGGTTATACTTCCGCTAATCTCATTGCCGACTCACCCGATCAGAAAAAATCTATTCGTGGTAAAAATTTATTTTTCTATCCAACTATCAATACTTGAGGACTTAGATTGTTTATTTTATTTTAACAATTATAGGTGGAAGTGTCGGGAAGAGAAGGTCTCTTTCCCTTGGTGAATCTCTTCAAATGGGAAATCCGGTAACTTATTTATTTCTTATTCATCAAAGATCATAACTTTAAGGGATTTTTAGCATAAAGACTGAACATTTAGTAATTTAAAAGTTGGAATTTCTTTTAACAGGAATCTCCAGCACGGCAGTTGAAGGTCGAGAAACGGAAACTTGTCTTCTCTCCATCCAAAATTGTCGTTGAAGATCTCAACACCAGCGAAGAGCTCGAGTTGGTTGGCCAAGAGGAAAAGGTTGAAATAGACCAAGATGAAGAGATTGAAGGGAAATTTCTGCCATTGAAATGCTCAACTCCGACTATCGAGGTATGTAAAATTATATATATTAATTTAATAACATTTAAGTATTGTTCCTAATTATAATGATAATCAATAATATTAATTAAGTAAATTTTAATATTTTAGGATAAGTCGCTCTTTATTGAGAGAGACGAAGTGGGTTTTTCTGGCTTTTTCCTTGAAACCGACGACGAGGTATATAACATTTATAAAATGTCATTTCCTCATTCATCCTATTAGTCTTATCTGATTGAGAATATCGATTTTTCTATTAAACTTGAACTTGGATAGGAAATTGAGAGCGATTTTGAGTTTCTGCCACTTTCTGACTCTGACAAGGAAGAATTGGGGCTCTGCGACAGCGAGAACATTCTTAACACTGGAATGATCGAATACACTGGAGATGAAATTATTGTTGAATCGAACGGCCTTTTTGCGGACTACGTTGAAGAATACGCGAAGAAGATTCGGAAGCATTTTGCTTCCTCTTAAGCTTCAATATGATTTTGAAAATACATAAAGTATTAAGTCTAAATTTATTTTTTGCCAAATGAGTTTTCCAAAAAAGCATTTATTACTCAAAGATCTTTTTTATTTAATTTTTATTCTTTTACAATGAAAGTCCAAAATTTTGTTATGCATTCCCTTTCAATATTTTGTATTTATTGAGATATAGGTAAATATGACGAGAAACTATTATATTTTCTAACTTGTTACCAATTGTCTTTTTGTTTATTTGAATTTAACATTTACCCTTGTTCATAAAAGAATGTATTTATTATACGTTTATATATAAAAAAATATATTTATATATAAAGAAAAATATTTACATGTATATTGTGTTATTTTTAAGAATCATTTGTTATTGAAATCGGTTTTTGGTATTTATTTTGTATTTTTGAATGTAGCGTGTGTTCGACCTATCTTGATTATTTAGGAGTTTTGAAAACTTAATATTAGATATGTTTGAAGACATTAAAATTTGTAATCCGATTTAATTATAAAATTAATACGAAATTATTATTTAAAAATATAATTACTAAGAAATCTTTTATTTTTATGCAATTATGTATGAATTATATTAGCAAATCAATTGGATTATTTATATTGTTTTTCTGTAACTGTAAGTGTATTACTTGTTAAATCAGTTCTTGTAATCAATACTTTTTATTGAATAAAATGTTATATTTATTGAAATAATGAAATGTCGTTTGACCTAAAGAATTTTCATTCAGTCATTAGAATAAATTATTATAATTGCTTAATAAAAATTCAAGGAAAATGGTTCAGGAAAAATTCATTTGGGTCAAAATAATAACATTTGCATGAGTATTAACCATTTTTCTATAATTAAAAGCATAGAGTACTTGGCTCCTTGGTTGATGTATACGGAGGTAGGATTTACGGACGAGGGAGGAAGAGGGTAAAGTAAGCAGATAGGATTTGAGTAAGAACAGGGATATCTTGGTTTTCTCCGAAATTCGGGGGAACTAAATCTTGGTCTTGCTCAATCCGTCAATCCATATTTTCACCATCCTTTCTCACACCATCAAGTGAGAAAAGCTCACTCTCCCACTTTCCATTAAATCTATTATTAAATTCCATTCCTCACAGTCCTGAGTTATTACTCCACTTATCTCGTGTTTAATTCACATGCTCAAATTCCATCACTTCATTTCCCCTTCTTTCACTTTCCCAATATTCTATTTAACTTCATTATGTGTGATGAGAAATGAAAATTTTAAATTGAGCATTTAATCTAAAGGAACCCCACACAAAAATAAATTCATCAAATATCAATTATACAATTCAAACAAAGCTTAATCAAATTAAAGTTGGACAATAAGCACAAAATAATCAAATATTCTTAATAACTTAACTTCTTCTTTATACATATAATTTTATCTTCAAAATAAATAGAAAAACTATGAAATGGAAATCTGTGCGAATAAATTATACTTGAAATAATGAAAATGCTATAAAATAAAGTGCGAGGCATTCAGGGAATTCAATTAGACAATAAATACATAAGTCACACCAAAATTGTTCCAATTGTTTGTTACAGTGAGTGTATCAATTATACAAAAGTGAATCTACAAGGTGCTTCTTGATAATAAATAGAACCTCGAGTATTATAACAGGTTGTTTGTGGGTTAACCCCATTAATATAATAATAAAAAGCTTCAATTTTTTCCGATAAGGAAGTAATCCCCACTTACAGACTTATTAAGCAAATAAATTCAATTACAATGTTCTTGTGTGTAATTGAGGACCATGTGAAAGTTTCAAAGGTTTAAGAAACTCGTCCTATTGAAGGGATTATAGAGAGGTGTAGGAAAGCTTTTAAGTGTAAGCGAATATAATCAATTCTGTGAGCCATGAAGGCAAGGCATATCAATTATTTACAACCCACCAGACCTTGGCTTTGACTTTGACATTGAGTTTCTAGCAACTCGGCAAAAAACGGGCCGAGAGGAGAATGCCCAACTGGATGTAGAAAAGCATTTCATGCGTAGAATATTTTAAAACAGCCTTGTGTCTCTTCTCAATTGAACGTGTACAAAGGTTTAGGAAAGGAGACCCTGAGGAATCCCATTGCTCTCACCAAGAGATCCGAATTAAAAGTGAGGAAATATGATCTCTCATCTCCAACGTGGAGTGGCATTAAAAAATGTCATCCGTGAGTTGAAAATTGTCAATAATTTAATATTATTTAATATTTTTATGATTAATATTTCATTAAAAATGTTTTTTAATTGGTAAATAGATAGGAATTTTGCGACGGCTTTAATAGCTGGCGAGCCCAAAGGTCCTTCTGTGAAAACTTCCACAATTCCTGGGCCAAAGTCGAAGGAACTCATCAAGGAATTGGGGGCTGTTCAGGTAAATTGATTTAATGATTTATTGATCGTTTTAAAATAACTTTTTAACAGTCAACTTTAAAAGGAATCTCTTGAAGTCTGTAACTATTATTCATACAAAATTTTATGATCTTTCGCGTAACTTGATTAGTTATTTTCAACTTTTCTTGTCATTAAAATTTGAATAAATAGAATGTTATTAGATTCACTCAAAGTCAATAAAATCTAATGAATTTTGAATTTCAGCAAACTGGGAGTATTCAATTGTTTGCTAATTATGACAAGTCAGTGGGGAATTACATAGTGGACGTTGATGGAAATGAACTTCTTGACATTTACACACAAATCTCCTCAATTCCGCTTGGATACAATCATCCAGATCTCCTCAACTTGTTCAAAGATCCTCATTATATTGTAAGATTATATAAAAAATATTTAGATAATTAGATCCAGTTGAGTTCATTTGTAAATTTGAATATAGAAAACCCTTGTTAATCGACCGGCTCTTGGAGTATTTCCTCCGCAATCCTTCAATAGCGAATTGAAACGGTCTTTACTGTCGGTGAGTTTTTTTAAATAAAGCTTTAATATTATAATTTAGTTTTTTATTTAAATAACTTGCAAATTTTGAGTCTTTAGTTGTACTATCGCAGTTCTATCGGTTATATTTTCTTTATGGGCAAATAATAGAGAATTAATTAACCATTGATCTCAGGTTGCACCAAAAGGAATGACCAACTTGACGACCATGGCTTGCGGCTCATGTTCAAACGAAAATGCATTCAAAGCCATATTCTTCTGGTACATGAACAAAGAAAGATCCGGACGGGATTTCACTCAGGAGGAAACCCAATCTTGCATGATAAATCAGTCACCTGGGGCTCCAAAGCTCTCAATTCTATCTTTTCATGGTTAGTTTGGTCACTTTGGACTTCCTAACTGCATCATAATACATTTTTTTAAGTTTCATTTAATAAGATGAATTTAATTTAATTTCATGTATGATTTTAGGTGCTTTCCATGGACGGACCTTGGGAGCATTGTCTGTAACTCATTCAAAGGCCATTCATAAATTGGATGTTCCAGCTTTCGATTGGCCTATTGCCCCGTTTCCACTTTACAAATACCCACTTGAGGACAACGTAAAGGAAAATGCGGCTGAAGACGGCAAATGTCTCGCTCAAGTCCAAGAGCTCATTGAGAAATGGAAAAAGAAGGATAATCCAGTTGCGGGAATTATTATTGAGCCTATTCAATCCGAAGGCGGAGATTTTCATGCTTCTCCAGAATTCTTCCAGAATCTTCAGAAAATCGCAAAGAAGGTTTGCATAATTATGCTTTATTCTAAATTTTGCCGAATGTGACTGTGAGTTCAAATACCTTTGTGAAATCTGCAGTGATAATTAAAATCCAAATTAATTTAATTTATCTAAATAACTCAGAGCGGCGTAGCCCTTCTAATTGACGAAGTTCAAACGGGCGGTGGGCCAACAGGCAAAATCTGGTGTCATGAACATTTCGATCTTCCTCACACTGTTGACATTGTCACATTCAGCAAGAAAATGCAAACTGGAGGATTTTACCATACAACTGAATTCACGTGATTACTCTTTTTTAATTTTTTTCTCTTTTAATTAAACAAAGAACGACCAAAAATATTTATTCAAATGTTCTATCATAGACCGAATCAACCCTACCGAATTTTCAATACTTGGATGGGCGAGCCAAGTAAAGTTCAAATCTTGTCAAAGATCTTGGAAGTCATCAAACGGGACGATCTTCTCAAAAACGTTCAAACAACTGGTGATGTCCTTTTGGGCGGCCTGAAGAACCTTCAAGTTCGAACATTTAAATTAATTATTTATATTAATTATTACATTAATTTTTTAGGATACAGGAGTTTGCAAAATGATTTATAAACTTTAAATTGTCATTTGTGTAGGGAAAGTACCCTCAACACCTTAACTCAGCGAGAGGTCGAGGAACTTTCTGTGCTATTGACGTTTCAAGCGGTCAATTGCGAGATACAATTGTAGGAAAAATGAAACTTAAAGGTAAATATATTGGTACTAGACATCACTCACTCACGAACATTCATCTGATCTTTAAATTTTAACTTATTAGATTAAATATAATAATTAAAATTCAATATATTGAACAACGTCATAAACTTTTAAATGACTTGATGAAAATTAGGAATCAACATTGGGACGTGTGGGGATAGCTCTATTCGTTTCCGACCGACTCTTGTCTTCCAACCTCATCATGCGAATTTGTTCCTTGAGGTCTTCAACTCCACGTTGAAGGAACTTTGAGCAAAAAGCTTTAAACCTATCAAAATTAAGGAAATTTCACAAATTCCATTTGTCTTCCAATTCCTTATATAACCACTACATTCGCTTTAATCTTCAACATTACCTTTCAAAAATACAATAAATAAATGTTACTATCACAATCAATGAACATGTTTTTACATGTTTTATTTCTAATGTTAATGCGAATTCAACATGTATGTTTTGCATATATTTCTCATTAAATGCAAAACTATTTGGAGGTTTCAAATTGTATGTACACATTCAATTTTCACTCAATTCATCCGTGTGTAATGTTGATTAAAGAACCTTTAACTCAATATTCCTATTGTAACCTATTAAAATTAATTATACTTTGTGGGATTATGGGATCCCCATTCATAGTTCATTCATGCATTCACACTGTATATATTAATAGTATTTTAACAGGCTCGTGTTGAATTCAGATTCACTTGTGGAATGAATGAAGGATACATAGAGACAAAGTGAAAAGATCTGGAAAAGATGTAAAGAATTGGGAAGGAAGAATCGATGTACCAACCAAATTGCGCAATTGAGGAAGGCGATCCTGCGAGTGAGACCTGAAAGATCTGACACTCCATTTGCAGACAATATACATACATGTAGACATAATAAATATATGATACTACTCAAATCGGGACACCGACGCAACTCATTGCAAGAACAGAATTGCGAATCCGGGTTAAGTGCTATTGATTTATCATTCCTGATTCCTGCTCCATGACCGTGGTCCTAAATCTCGTTCTGTTGTATTTAATGGACCTTCCCGGTTAATCAAACTCATTTGAGAAATTGGCCAAAAAGAAAGACCCAAAGACCCTTCACTTTTAATTCACTCACTTTCGTCTCTGACTCGACCGACGTTTCTTTAAAGTGGTTCAATCATGCTCATTAAGGAGTTTCGAATCCCCATGCCCTTCAGTGTAGAAGAGGTAAGTTCTCTCAAACATGTGGTTCTAGTCCTAGTCGTTTAGAATAGTTGAATTCATTGAATAATATGTAGTAAATTTAACATTTTAATAATATTTTTAAATGGAATATTTGTTTAAATATTAAAAATTGACGATTAATCTTAAGTGTTTATAATAATATAATATACCTAATTGATTGAATTATGTTCTAGTATCAAATTGGCCAATTGTTTATGATCGCAAAGCACAGCAATGAACAATCCGAGTCGGGTGAAGGAGTTGAAGTCGTTAAGAATGAACCTTACACTGACCCAATCCATGGACAAGGTATTAAAACATATACTTTTAACTTAAACATTTTTTAACGATTTCGAATCCTTTAAAATATCGAACTAATGATAATAATAAACCAAATATCAAATAAACATTATAAAACTTTCTTTTAAATTATGTGTAGGGCGATATACAGAAAAGAGGATTCATCTCTCGAGGTTTTTTTCTCGTTTTGATTTTAACTAAACTAATAGTGTTATTGAAAATTGTTTATTTTGATTTTAAATATGATATTAATTTCATGTAGTCGATTGCCATATTGGGTCCAATCAATTTGCCCACGAGTATTTTACGTCACGGAGAAATCCTGGAATTACTACCCGTACACGGAAACGGAATACACTTGTTCCTTCATACCAAAGTTCAATATCTTCATCAAATCTCGCTATGAAGATAACAATGGAACAACGGAGAATGTAAAATATCTACGTTTTTCAAACATTATTATGTAAATTCTTAAATATTTTCAAAATCTAAATTTTAGCTTTGTTTCAGTGTTTAGGCTTAACCGAAGAACAAATGAGTGTGAGAATCGTCGATAAGGTGGACATTGCATTTGATGAGCTCGGTGCTAAACATTACAAGTATGAAGAAGATCCAAAGATTTTTGTGTCTGAAAAGACCAAGCGAGGAAAGTTGGTCGAAGGTTGGATGGAGAATTCAGATCCAATCATGTGCTCATACAAAGTTGTACAAGTCAGCTTTGAAGTTTGGGGACTTCAAACTCGATTTGAAGATTATGCTCAAAAGGTCAAAAGATTTGCACACATTTTCGATACATCAAACTAAATTTATTATTTTAAGTATTTAAAATTTACTTTTAAATACTTAAAATAATAATTCGACAATGAATTTATTTCATTTCAGGCAATTCGTGACATTTTACTTCTTGGTAAAAATGATTACTTTTAACTTGTTTAAATAATAATAAATTTGAATCAATTTGATTAATTTACTCTTCTTTTAACTTAGGTCACCGGCAAGCTTTCGCTTGGATTGACGAATGGTACGGAATGAGCGAAGAGGACGTGCGAGAATACGAGGCCAAAATGCAGGCAGAAACAAATGAAAAAGTTTTGATGGAGACGGAAACTGCAGAGGAAGTCACTGTTGAACTACCGCCTAATGATGGAGCTCCCCAAGAGGGTAAACGTGATGGAAGAGGAGATCAGCCGCCACAGTCTCCAATTGCCACAGCTGTCACGGGAATCAAATCCTGGTTCACATGGTCTTAAACTCTTACAATTAATGTCTAATTACATCATTGTTAAATCAACGTACAAAATGGTAAATCACGGCGTAGGGATCATAGTACCTTAACCAATAAAACAAATGCAATTACTTATCGTAGTCAATTAGCTCACAATTTACCTAAGAAAACTTTATGATAAAGACACAATATTATTACGATGTCGATTATAATTAATTGATCTTAAAAGAAAAATGAGTTTATGAGAAGAAATCTTAATTTTATATCAATTGATTATATATATTTAAATATGAACATTCATTAATCATAAAATCTTATTAACCTATCTCTCTTCTCTCTACGTCTCGACATACCTTTCCTACTTTTCTACTCAAATTAACTTCTTAATTACAATTAGTTACAATATTAGTTAATTACATTGAACTGATTTAGATCTAAAGGTTAAATGCTATTATAATTCTACATTAATTAAGATTAAAATTTATCAAATTGCTCAGTTAAAATTGCTTCATGTATATTACAATGAATTCATTGAAATTTTTAAAATATCGAAGTGTTTTTGGTGCCAATATGCTAATGTTTTAATATATAGAATGTTATAGGTATTTTAGATTTCATAAGCTATTTTTTTTAGATGTTCATTAATATTGTTTAAATCCTAAAATTATTTGGAAGTTTCTTTTTTGCAGTTTATTTAACGAAAATGGCAATATGAAGTTCCTACTTAAAATTGACATTTTGACAGATATGAAAATACTCAATGAATTATTTCTACTTTTTTGATTACCACTGTGATTATTTACGATGATTTGCTCTTTAGGCATCTGATACTTACAAATTGTGTGTGTAACTTAATGAAAACAAGATGTGTTATTAGTTTAATAGTATTATCATGTAATATTTTTTAATTTAGTCGTAATCTTCATGGGGTTGTGTATATTAGTCTTCTAGACATCGCCATTGATCAAAGCGGTGGAGATTTTAATAGTACTTATTTAGTGGAATGAATTAATATCGTTTGGTGCAATTTAAACTCGTCAAACTAGTCTCAATTGACGTAAGAGATTTCGCCAAGAGATAGAGAGGAGAATACAGTTATAAATTGTAATGACGAAAACTGACTAAAAAATAAAGAACTTCGTGTACATGTAACATTAAATATTTGTCATAGTGTTCATCGTATTGTTCATCTCTCATATTGTTCATTAATTACAGAATGACTCTTTCCATATTAAATATTTGACCTGTACTTCTGTGAAAGAAGAAAAATGAATAATTTTTTTTATTGCATCATGGTTGTAAATCTTTTTATTTAATAAAATTCCAAATAATCAAGATCATGTAAATTATTATTTAACTTATTAAATTGTAAATATATGAATGATATTAGTATAATATATTCGTCTTTTTCGTATTCTGATCGTTCACATTAACTATTGCATAACAATTTGTGTATTTATCTATTACGACTTTTATACTCATCAGTATCTCAGGTTGTTTTTATGCAATGATGTCTAAATTATATTAATATTTGGACTAAATACATTAAATCATGTGTATTACATTCATGCAGTTAGGTGGATACTTATTATATTCATAACACTAACTTTAAGGAGACTTTTAAGCCTAACTTTAAGAGCTGCTAATACTTTACTATTCATATATCATAAATAATTAGCAAATTATATCAGTTTTTTCCTATCTTTGTCTTTGAGATCTGAATGTGTGAATTTGTGAAGGTCTGCATGTTGAAGATTTTTTTAATCTTTTTAACTTGATTCGTGGCGAAGCATAAACATGGTATATTTTTAGCTCTAGTAAATTGGATTCCTATCTTTCTCTTCTGTAGAAGTTAATGGGAAACAGGCGAAGAGTTCCAAACATAGAAAACAATTTTATTTTGAATGAGAATACATGAGAACACGAACCGCCTCCACGAATAGACGAATATATAATGGACTTTAATGCACAAATCAGATTTGAACCATTTCCCATATGTCACAAATATGATTTCCAATTAATTAATTCAAAAAGGTTTTTCCTGTTTTTCATCCGCAGCCGTTTCACATTTGCTATCTTCAGGAAATTATTAATATTTGAAGACTCCTTTTTGAGGCCGCCGACCGACTCAATTGAAGGTGAGACTCATCAATCACACACATCACACATAGTTCAAGTTGAGAGACAAACAAGCATGCATAATATTTAATTCAAACATAACAAGTTGTTGAAGTTGTATATAGCAATTTTGCATTATAATACTATGTTAATACGCTAATAACTAACTATTTAACCTTACCTTTTACAAATTGCACCTACACTCCTCTCGCATCATCCAATATAGGCCATAAATGAACTTTTCCAGATCATTTGTACAATATACTTACAATATAAATATATGAATTGATGCGAGTCGTCATTTGAGTCAAACTCTGGTAAAACACTTCTCGTTAAGAGTCAATTGTCGCAACTTCACAAATTTTAAAATGCGTCTTCCATGCAAATACGTATTATTACAATGCGAATGCATTGTTTAATTACTATATTTAGCATTTGCTCTATAATTAGTCTAGTGATAATATTTAATCAGTATGTAATATAATTACAAATAATGAAGCCCATTCAAAATTAGGAACATTTTACCTCTTAGGGAAAACACACAAGTGTTCTCGCTATTCAATGATTAAAAACTAATTTTTTTATCTTGATATGATTTAAGCGTTTATAATATTTACAGAGATTGAGAGAAGAATTGAGAAGGTTGGAAAAATGAAAATTGTACTTTCGACCACTGCTCGTAGGAAAAGAACAAACTGGAATTTACAAGGACAAAACTCTCCATATCGTATAATAATAAATAAGATTAATGACACATGTAATGTTCTCTTATAGTAAAAAATGATCAATCTCATTAATGCTTACCAGATGACATTAATAATATAAAATCTGTATTATTTTATTATATATAAATGATCATCATAATACGCATTAAAATCTGTATTTCAATTTTTGTAATAATGAAAACTTTATTTATTTATTGTCGACTCAACTCTTGATAAAATTAGATTGCCAATAAATTAAAAGTTTATAAATAATATGACACATGATGAAATAATCCCTTCTGCCTTCTTCCATTCACCAATTGAATTTGAGAAATGCAAAAAAGGCTTAATTGGTTCAAGCTAGTATTAGCTTTCATCTTCACATGTATTCATTTAGATTTAAATATAAATGATCTTACATATCTTCTGAATAGAAAAATCTGTTGTTGATGATTCTCAACTGCCAAATGCCAGAAGCGGAGGTTCATAATATGCAATGTTACATATTACAAAATATCAAACTAATAATAATGTATCCAACATGTTATTAAATGTGATGACTCCATGATGTACATAATGTTTGGCTAAAGAATAAAAAATTGTTAAAGGATCATCTTATGGCTTATAGTGTAGCGATCTTAATGTAAGCAGCGAGTCAAGTGAGCAACGAAGAGAAGCTCATATGAGATGATTATACAGCCAAAAGAGATTTTTCTCTTTTTTGTTCAATGTGTGTGTGTGTGTGTGTGTGTGTGTGTGTATTACTCTAAAAGAGCTCGTGTCTGGCAGAATGCCGACGAGGCCGAATTGTTCCTCACTCTCGTTTAACTCTCCGAAGGAGACGGACGCGCTCCTCTTCACTTCATTTTCATTTTGCAACTCCAATGGATTGAGACCTGACGTTTAAAGTATTTCGTGTCGAGTTATTTTACTTCCATTTATGGTTCGTCGCATATTTGGTTGTCAGATTTTAAAAGCTCCTAGTATAAAATCGGGTATAAGAGGATAATAATAATGGAAAAGGGAATTTGGAATTGGAAGGAAAGAGGGAAAAATAATTTATTTTTTTGCGTCTTCTTGTTCTTGAACTTATTAAGCCTTGTCCAAGGAGGAAATGAAAGTTGTGTTCACGAGGAGGAAGTCAATTCCTACTGTTCTTTTAATCCTTGTGTGATGGGACTCAAATGTAAAGGTATTAGGGATTTGACCAAAATCCAAGCTATTGACATTGAAGGGGAAGTTCTTAAAGCCTCGTTTTACCAATCTTCTTTGACACTTGTTGACCTGAGAGACAAAATCCCGAGGTCTGTGGTGTATTTGGAAATCGTGGAGAGTCGGATTTTGTTAAATTCGCTAGGGTCGTTGAAGATGGAATGGAATGAGATTAAGATCTTGAATTTATCGAGAAATGGACTCAGGACCCCAACGCTCAATGGGATTCTCAGTGTTTTCCCTCAATTAGAAGAACTCTATGTTCCACATAATTGGATCACGGAGTTTCCACAGAACCCAGTCATGGACAAGCTAAATGTTCTGGATATTTCTCGTAAGTTAATTTTGTTTTTGATATGAAAAATTTTTCAGTTCTTGGGTTCTTTCCTCAAAGCATAGAGAATGAAAAATATTCACATAAAATTGCATGTCTTCCTTTCACCTTAAAATTTGAAAATAGAGATCTTCATAAAAGAGCATATTCTGAAAGTTTATTATAAATAAATCGCACATGCTTTTCTTAGCTTATTATAGTTCTATTAAATTAAGTCAATGCGAGAAACGGTGTGTCAAATTTCAAATATAAAAAATATAAGCATGTTAGTTATGCTACCTAATTTGATGTCGTTTTAAATCAGTAATTATAGCTCTCTAGATTAACGTTTCCTTATTTCTGAAGGGTTCTCTTGAATTTTTTCTCAGATTACCTCAAAAGAGATATCTCCAAACTCATGTTCATAAAAACTAATGATAAAATTATATGTATGCGAACATGAAATTGAGACGAGGAATAGAAATTAAATGGAAATGATCTTCAAATCAATTACAACCACCTCCGCATAAATAATCCTTTTTGTTCTATAAGAAATAAGTGGCTCTTTTGTGAAGCTGGAAGTCAAAACCGAGACAATGCCATCATAAGAAAGTCTCTTAAAGAGCTTTTAAAGAGGAGCTCAAGGAATGATGAGATGGAGATGAATGTAGAATGAAGTGTTTAGCATATTCTTTTATAAAACAAACCCTGCATGCTTAATGAGCTCTTTAATGCATCCAAGGAAGAGTTTTTCTTCAGGGTGCGGTGATTGCTTCGACCACCTCAGCCTATATATAGAATTCGCAATTAGCAAATTTTCCACTCACCTTTCCGTTTAAATGAACTCAAGTTTCAAACCAGGCTATTAAACTAGGAATTGGAATTAGGAATTCTTAGCATAGGACTCTGATTTCCTGACTGTTAGTTAGATATAATCTACTTCTTTTACGATTTATTTCTATTTTAGTCTTACTTATGAATCTCGTTATTTTAAATTGACTAAAATGGAAAAAATAGAAGATATGGATGTCATAATATCAAAATTATTACCATTAATTCCAATGACTATCATCTCATTTATTGTATAACAATTTTCCTTTTTACTATTTCAGGTAATCCTCTTGACTGCACAACAGTAGAGAATTGGATCTCTGCTCCTTCATTAAAATTGTTTAACGAAAACGAAACTCTCTGTGATCAACCGCCTCATCAGAACAAAGGCAAAGCGTTTTTTGAAACCATCCGGCTCATCAAGGTAAATTCTCCATTGAATCCAAATTAAGTTTCTCCGAAACCAATTCCCTCACACTTAATCTTAAATGAATTGACATTTATTTTCAAGAGCGTAAAAGAGACTTGTCGGCTCAACTGCTCCTGTTCAATTGACTATATTTGGGAAGTTAATAGTCACGTTTACTCAAAAAACGTCGTAAACTGCTCCTACAGAGGATTCACCGACTTCCCGGATCCCAATTTCCTTCCTCATCCCACTGACACTCTATTACTCACTGGAAACGAGGTAATCCTTCATCTTTGCATTTTGTCTTATATAAATTCAAATATTAAATTCTAATATTGAACAATAGATAAGCTCAATGAAAAAGTTTGTGGAGGATGGGAATTACTCAAAGCTCAAATTGAATAATCTCTATCTTGACAAGAACAAAATCTCCTCTTTGAACATTTTAGAAGGATCCGACTGGATGTACAATTTCCAAATTTTCTCGCTCCGGTTTAATCTCCTTAATGAGGTTCATTCATCATGTAAATTCTTTTGCCTTTTTTCGATTCGGAAAAGAGCCATAAGAATTTAATAAAAAAAGAAAGGCTTAAAGGGTTAAGTCGGTTGGAAAGGATTTAACGAGAGTTCTTACTTAGAATGTTATTTGGTCATTTCACAGGTTCCAAGCTATTTGTTGGAGAAGGTTGTGAGACAAAACAAGCGGATTCATTTTATTGATTTCTCATTCAACCCATGGGACTGTGACTGTAGGACTGTGAAAACGTTCAAGGTCCGCTTCGCAAATTCCATTTATTGCTAAATTTCACTTTCTGCTTTCATCCTGTTCTCGCTGATACATAAACTCAAACGGATTGAGAATTGTCAATAATTGCACATTTCATCTCGTCCGTGTGAAAATACACACATCTGGAGAGTAATTGAATTAGGGGTTTCTTTCAGGTTTGGCTGCTCCAATACTCATCAGTTGTGAAGCACATTGATGAAATTCGTTGTACAGAAACGAGAGAACAAGTAATTTACCCGTTTCAATTAAAATATTAATCACATATTAGATTACTATTTATAAGTTTCACATGGATAAATGCCCTAATAATTATCATTAATGTCCCTTTTTGAAGGTGAGATATTTGAAAAATGAAGATTGGTGCAAAGTGGAAGAAGGGAACAAGTTAATGGAAGCTATGGACTTCTTGTCAATCGCTCTAGCCTTCCTCATCATTGTCGTCATTGGGAAAGTCTACTATGATTATTGGAACTTTAAAAGATATGGAAAAATCCCATGGCTTGTTGGGAAATTTTAAATTTCCTTTTATGAAACTCAACTAATGGACTCAAACAAGTTAGCAAGTATTTTTAAATCGCTCTTTTAATTTTCATTATGAGAAGCACAAACAGGATTAGTTTTTGTATTCTAATGGAATCACATGATTATAGAACCTTTTATTAATTCTGGAATATAAGGTAACTCTATGGAAGATGAGTTGTTAATTAGGACGTCATTGAGAGTACAATTAGTATTTAACAGCACGAATACTTGAATTAATACTTACAATAAAACTATGATTTAATAGATCATTTAAAAATTATGTGAGCATATATATAAGTGCCCATTATAATAATTATTTAGCTAATTACTAAGTAGTAATTAACATATTAGTCATGCAGTTATCAAACAATTTTGTCATAGGTTCCACCAACCATAACTAATTAACTAATAACACAGCCAAACAGTAAGTATTTGTATGCGAAGAAAATAAACACAAATATTATAGGCACTAATTAAAATGGAATACATTGAGGAGTCTTCCACTAAATATATGAAATTTACAAAAAATAGTCAGATTTGCATTTTGTCGTTTTTCGGTGGAATTGTCATTAACTTAAAGTAATGATTTAATACATTAACCACTGGACAGAGTCATTTCACTTCTGGAACAATCTGAGCTTGTACATTTTAAAATTAAACATGTAATTTCTTATAGTGTAAAGGGATTCGTCTCTCCAGCTGCGAGGTCTTTCAATGCTCTGTAAACGTTGTCAGGATAATGGTCCAACATCATAGTCGGAGTCACGATGATGTCACGGAACTCGTTCCTCTCCGCCCATCGAAACTCGTACTTGGAAGACGCGGTCAAGTCTGGCCTAAACACAGTACAAATATTCTCTTTCATATATTCCTACTTAATTATAAGAAAATTGTAAATTATAATTATAAGTGAATTGTTCATTAAAATTATGCGAAAAAATTAATATTGCAATATTTCATATAATCACTCCTACATATCATATCATATAAGAGTTTGAAAGTATGTTATTGTATTTTAATTTTTAATTGCCTTGATTGAATAGGAGGGCATTCAGTAACATGGAATATTTTCCCAGGCGGAAACATTGGACAATTCGTCACTTGTTCCCTTTGCATTCGATGGCTCACTTCGGCTAGCGAAACCTAAAAATTTTAATTATTAAACAATTAATAATTCTAATAAATTACAGATTAATTACACAATTATTAAATAATAAAACTAGCGTACATAAGTATGATAGTTGGCTTGCTCCAATTCGTAGTTATTGAGCAAATTCGTGTTGCTTCGTCCTTCTTCTTCTTCATCACTTCTATATATCAAGTTGGGTCGTCCTCCCAGTATAAAATAGAAACATCCGCCGACCATGATTTGATACTATTTATTTACAAAAATATTTTCATATTGTAGTTTAATTAATTAAAGATAAAAATATAATGCTTGTTATCTCATCTCATTTTGTTCGATTGCAATGTTACATTCAACATTATGAGTCTCAGAAAAATTGATAGATAATTAAAAAATAAAACATTTTACTTTTGGCGTTCTGCATTCTCTAATGACATTTTCCAGCTTGGTCTTAAACTTATCAAAAGAAGGAACAGAGAGTCGTCCGATGATGTCGTCACCCAATATAATAGAAGTTGTGAAACTCTCACAAAACTGCGCTGCTTCTAATGTCATTAACCCACCTGCATAACAAGGCTCATTAACCACCCGGAAAAGGATAATAAAAACGATAATCTTAATTGAATGAAGTGAGATAAACTAACCAGGAGGTGAATATGCGTAACAACGAATATTCGGATATTCAGCCCTCATCATTAAACTTAATATTGCAGCTGTCCCAGCACCGAGACTATGACCTTTTATTAAGTAAAAAATTGTTTATTAAATCCAAACATGTTTGGTCATTTGGTTATTTTGTAATTATTTGAAATATATTACCTGTAAGAACAAGATTGTAAGTTGGATGAAGCGTTTTAATCCGCTGTAAAATTTTTAATTCTTCGAGCTTTTCTTGTACATTCTTTGCTGTTCTGAGCATTCCATTGTGAGCCTTTAAGGTAATTAAATAAGACACAGTTAATTTTCATTTATTAACAATTTTTTAGTAAACAAATGAAATTAAAGTTTGTCATCATTACTTTGCATCCTGGTTGAAGTCCTGGATAATCGAGCGGCATTGCTTCAGCGGTGAGATCCGTTATGGTGTCTCGTAAAGACATTGTTCCTCTTATAGCAATAACAATTGACTGGGTCGTGTGGTCCACTGCGATATAAAATGGAGTTTGGTAAACTTCATTCCGAAAAGACGCATAAATCAAATCCTTTTCTTCAAACTTGATTGTGTGTTTGAGAGCCGAGGTGTGACAGAAGCAACAATTATCTCCCTCAATGTCGCACGGATGTGATCTGTCGTTTTGTTTTTATTATTTAATAATTAAAATTTTCTTTTAACATTTTCAGATTAATTAATGCAGCGTGTTCAGTAAATTTAAAATAAGTAGAAGGTATCTTACATACAACAGCCACAGCATAAAAGATTTTCCCATAATCTACAAATTCCCATTTTAAGATTCGCGACAAGGAACCATGGCCAGCCATAGGATCCAAGAGCGTATTTCATAAAATGTGCAATGATGTGTGTGGAGTTCCACGGGTCATTGGGAACAATCAAGTAATTTCGCTCGATCAACTCCTCTTCTCTCTCTGGGATTGCCAAGAGATGTTCTTGACTACTTTTTTGCTTTAAATTAATTAAAATGAGACCAGCAGCTAGATCGGACGGGACAAGGTCCATGTCTTCAAATAAAAAGCTCATCAGCTCTAAAATCAATATATAATGATTTAATCACTACTTTTGTATATTGATTGGCAGAGTTTATAATGGGAAAATGAAAGATAAGTGGACTTGCTTCCAATTTCCTTGAAAGCTCCTCTGCTCATCTCGTCGTTTCCTCGACACGAACACATGAGGAGTCGACAGCGTCGTTCCCAAAGTAGAGTTTTCTTATTGTGTATCACTCCTCGCTCGAATCTCTCGTAATCGTCTTCAATTTCTGCGTCAGAGGATCCCAGAGGGTCGAACACCAAAGCAATGATGATAATCATTAATACGATGACTATCCAGCTAAATATGCTCAATCCTGAAAAGATTTAACAACAATTTGAGTTCGTTCAGTAGTAAAGTCTAATTTCAAATTAGTTAGAAGTTGTAATTACCTTTAATTAAAAAGAGGGCTTGAGGAGCTGTAGTGCAATTAATTGTATTAGAGAATATCCAATAGCTTCCTAAAATGTTCCAACCAACTTCTGGTACTTCGAGGAAAAGCCTTTTATATTTATTAAATTAAACAAATTAAATCAAATATAACATTAATATTAAAGGTTTACCGTTCACGGTTAGACTCTTTTGTTTGTAATAACTTTTGAGTAAATAGTTGTTTTTCTTATTTAATTTATAATATTACCTGAGGTAAAGACAAAATGGGACATGTTTTCTTGCTTGCAAATCCATGATGAACCCAGCCATACTATTTTGTATGAGGGCGATGTCGACGAGGGTGATGGCAAAAAGTATGATAAAAGTCCCATATAAGTAAATTTTCATATATTCACCTCCTCGACAGTCAAAGTTCATTTCATGTCTTAAATAGATGATACAAGCCGCAACAATCCTTAAAACCCCTTTTGCTTAGCATTTTTTAATTGAAAAATAATACTATACACCAAGTATTATTAAAATCAAGAAATTGAGACGTACCATGATATTCGAAAAATAAGCTCAATGAGTCCAGGGAAGACAAAATCATCGCTACCTAAAGGCAATTACAAATATTAGACCTTAAAATGTCCATGAAAATTGAAGTATGAATGCCTCTCATTAGAAATTGGAATAGCCATACATAAAGATTAATTAAAATCTTACCAATTTGCCATTTACGTCCAAATGCAATTAATGCAGGCATTTGTTTAAATTTTAAATTGAAACCTTGTACTATAGTCAATCTTTCACTTTAGTCGACAAAACATAATTGACAACTTCAGTTCATTGTCACTAAATACGTCAAATTACTGTATAACTAACTTAATCAATAGCAATCTATTATAATTGCTCAAGTGCTCAACAAGTAAAGCTTAAATTTTCCTCCAACATTTAATTGCTCACTTAAGCTCGTCATATTTTAAACCTGACGAGGTTAGTCAATTAATAATGAGTGATTTAACTAGTTATTATTAAACCTAGTGTATTTATTATATGGTATGTGTAGATCTTAACTATAAAATTAACCTAAAGCTAGTGTTTACAACATTTGGAATCGCAACATTTTTGTTCACACTTGCAAATACCTCGCTAGCATCATATCCTTTCCTTCCCGTTTCTCAATCAAAAGTCGCATTTCTCCCAAATCTCTCTTATCCTCAAATATTTAAAGTGCACTTACACACCAATTATGCCATCCATTATGATATCTACCTATTTTAAGCTTAAATATTGTGGATTGTAAATGCAAAATGAGGAATAAAAGCTTCTTTGAACAGGTAATTAATATACAACAATTTTCATTTATTTGGTTAAATTGGAACGTGCTGAAGTTAAATACAAAATTTCATTCCTACTTCATTTCTCTTATTTGCTACATACGTTTGAACCAAGGAGGAACAATGAATTATATATTAACTGCTGCAATTACACGGAATATATTAATGCTGGACAACGTATTAAGTAGGATATATCCTATTTATTAATTTAAGTTAATATCATGATTAGAATGAGAGTGAATACAGCGGAAATTCACCTCGCTACACAAAGTAAAATCTACTTGTTCAAGCGAACCTCCACTTCAGTTATAACACAGCTTGACTCGGACGCTTCTCCAGAGATATGATTTCCCATTGAATCCTATCAAAATATAATCAATTTATTATAATATTTAATATTTTAATTATTATAATTAGTTCAATTAATTTTATTTCATATGATCAAAAAAATTACCATGATCGTTAAAGGCGGATTGGCTTTTGCTTCAGAATCCTCAACATCTTCGGCCGACGTCATGATTTCCTCTTCGACCTCTTCCTCTTCGCTCATCTCATCAATTTCCTCAATGGGACTACTGACAACCCCAGCTTTCACTGCCGTGCTCAAAGGAGTATGAAGAATCTGAGGGAAATATCGTCCTTTTGATGATCTCCTTCTTTCTCCTCCAGGGACGACTGCTCCTCCTCCGCCTTGTTCTAAATTACGATCTCGTTCTGAAGTTCCAGAGTCTAATTCCTCAGCTTCTCGAACTTCATTCTAAAGCACATAAATTAAATCATCAATCATACCAACATGCAACAGCTGAAAAATTACTTTAAAGGTCATGTTTTTGTCAGAGATCTAAAATCAAAATAATCAACGAAAACGGACTTAAAAAACTTTAATGTTATTATTTAATATTTTATTAAAAATATACCTGTTGGATGACAGGAGAAAAATTCGCAAAGAGATTGAAGAAAATCTGGCCAACAAAGAGAGCTGCCGTGATGCAGAAGCCGATAATGGAGAAAACTTGCAAGGGCTTATTGCTCTGCTCCTTTCCTCGGATGGAAATGAGGTTCGTGTAGACGAGAACGACGGCTTGTAAGAGAAACATGCAGACGACGACAAAGTTCACTGCCGTCCCATGAACTTCCTTGTCCACCTTGCAGGGCCCATAGGCAAAGTAGAGATTGTAGCGATCCACGTAGTGCTTAAGGATGAGATACACGAGTCCAAAGGGACAAATCAAAGGAGCAATGAGCGAGAACATGACGAAGATGGCAAAGATGAGCATCATCCACGCGTACTGAGCTCCGAGTTGGAAATCCCATAAGGCCTCTTTTCGTTTAAAACTCATTTCGGCAACTGACCGGGCCGTCAGAAGATTCAAGACGTACAAGAAAAGCTCAGGCAGACGAAGAAGTTCTGAAGCCGTTCCGAGAAAAGAAGAAGTGGTCACGTAATTAATAAAGAAAGCTGCATTGCTTGCGAAAAAGATACAATTCCAATTCACGTCTCCCTTTTGCCAAACTGCTGTTATACTGGAAAAATTCAATGATCGAATTTAATGAATTAATTGCATTTACTGGTAGGACTTTTTATAATTTGGTGCCCAAAATGAAACTATAAATTGTAGTGTACAATGTAATTATTTTTTATAAAAATAACCTTTGGACTCCAACAGACGGCAAAATGATGACCATAAATAAGAGAAAAGTAAAAGATTTTAACATTCTTGAACGATTCTCGGCTGTTTTGGTCCAAAATCCTATCATTTTATCAGTGACGACAACGAGACTCGGAAGAGCAACAGCTGCGGTCAAAAGCAGAATTGTAGGCAAAGTGTCAGCAATAAGACCGGCCTTAATAAATAGTTTTAAATTATCAATTAATAATTCCTTTTCATAGCTTCATTTAGATAGAAAAAATAGATGGAGAATTTATTAGAAAATATTTTTTATTTACCAAAAATGTTCCTTCAGCTCGAAGCTGTTTTGTGCTGTTTCCGAAGTTGGTGATGTTAATGGAATAATCAGTTGTGCTTTCTCGTGTCCCATCGTCAATTGTAGAATTCGTAGTGGCATTTACATCTTTAATGATGAACAAATACTTGTTAAGCGAGTTGAGTAGAATGACCGGCGTGGTGAAAAAACAGACGAGGATGACGACGAGTAAATTCACTGTGATGGCCTTTGCATACCATAAAGTATATCGCAAAGACAAATGTTCCCTAAAATAAAATTATTTTGGTTTAGGTAAATTTTTCCATTTTTTTCTTTAGGATTACCATTAAAATGTAATTGAAAATTAATGAAGTTTGTTCTAATTACCAATAAAGCTCTTCGGGTAAAGGAGCAAATTTCACGATCCAACCTCCAGATTTAATATCTCGCGAAAACTTTGACTTAGGCGATTGGTTGAACAACTTTGCCATTCCTCTGTAGTCTTCCTATTAAATAAATTATAAAAAATTTAATCAGGGTAATTTATATAGGGTAATTGACTTTTTCCTCGTAAAATACCTTAATATGAAATATTGAAAACTTACTACAGCTCTTTCAGCCATAAACTTTGTTGAGAAAGTGACGAATGCAATTCCAATTGGATGGGTTAAAGCCCGCCTTCTTTCCAATGTTGATTCTATCGTGTATTTTACTACACGCTCAGTGTAGAAATTCACCGCATCCGTCTAACAGAATGAATTTCATTAGTTTTGAACTTAATTTCTTAATGTTAGTTTAAACACGATTTGAATAGAATGATGAATAATAAACTTACAGATTTACAACAGAAGCAAGATGTGCAGCAACAACAGATAATTCCACATGCGTAGGGCTTCATTAATGGACGAACTTGATGTTTGCTTAAGTAAGTGTTACATGAGTTCAAGGCACTCTCGGATGAAATTCTATTCAATTTAAATTGTCTCAAATTAATCAAATTATCAAAACAATTAAATTAAATTTTATTTTACCTCTTTTCTTCAATTTTCTGAAGATTTGAGATATCGTACGCAAAGTTAATTTCATGGATCTCAACGTCTGGATAAATTTCTCTGAAAACGTCAAAATAATAATGATTTTTAATTACAAATTAGATATTGACAATTTTTATGAAACGCAATAAAAGAAAAACATTTAAGAAATTTCTAATAAAATAAAAAGTGTAATACTTACTCAAAATGAGATTTAATAATGGTCTCGTCACAGAATCTCTTTGAAATTCCAGTGATCATGACAGTTTGCAAGATTGTTGGATCATTGTAGATTGTGATGAGAGCCCGAGAAAAATGCCTCATGACGATAATACTCAAAAAGAGGAATATGATGGAGAGAGCCACGTGAACCCAAAGGAACTTTGAATCCGCTCCCATATTGTTAATAGTGGTTGTTTTGAAATCTCCAAGATCAATCGGAGCACCATCGGGACCGCCATGAATGTTGATCGGGAGAACCAATGTGATGCAGGTGAGCGTAACAATCGAAGAGAGAAATATCAAGTGTCTTTGGAATGATAAGTAAAGCACCGCGTCAACTCCGCTTTTGGCATAAAATTGTGAATCGCTGCAATAAAAAATTACATATTGAAATTCCGTTACTAATAATTGTAATTAGTAGTTATTTTATAGTATTGAAATGTTAAATGGTAATTAAATACGTTAGCTTGAAGACTGTTAGGATCCAAGAGAAAATCCCAGTATCAGACACGGAGCGATTATCGTGTTTGATTTGAACTCTTTCGCCTTGGCCTCTTGCTCTCATAAGCCCACGCTTTTTAATCGCTTCTTCCGGTTTTCCTTCAAATGAACCGTAGAATATATCCGTAAAGCTAAGTAAAAATAAGATAGTCAAGTTAAAACTTTAAGAATCTTTCAATCTTTTATTAAATCGTTAATTATTAAGATATCCAACTCACTTTTTCTCATTGGTTCTTCGTTCATTCGTATTGATAAGCGCAATCCTTCCATAATTCCATGCTTTTTTTCTCAAAATGCTAAATAGCATTAATAAAAACTAGAAAATTTAAATAAAAATTAATTGATAATGCTGTACATTTGTAAACAAAATGAAGATTCAATGAATCTTCAAACACTTTATGCCAAACACTTTATTACCAGCCATCCTATGAGGTTGAGGATGAGATTCTGCGGGATTCCTTCGTAGCCTTTATAAATAATTTCAGAACCATTTTTCCTCCAAATTCCATAAATGTTGCATTTAGCTGCATTGGGTATGTCGGGCTGATCTGTCACAGAATCTTCACCAAAACCAAACATGGAGGATTCCCCAGAAGAGAATGTCAAAATACAAATTGTCCCCTGGAGAAGTCGTTGCCATTTCTAAATGATTAAACAAAAGCATTGATAAAAATGTATAATGATAATTATCAGAGATTTTTCTTTACCTTATCCATATCAAACTTTCAGTGCCTTAGATTTTATTTTAAACCACCCATTTTCAGAATGACATTTTGAGGAACAAACTTGATATTTGTTTTGACACCAAGTTAATTAGCTGACTTTAATGTCCTTCCATCTACAAGAAAGTTATTCATTCCGATGATGCTGAGAATTTTCTTTGATTACATGACCTTACATAATTTTTAATTTTAATGAACTTTTATACTATTAAATATCAAAATCTAAAATATTTATTTGATCTCGAGTTGAATTTTTCCAGTAGAAGAAATATATTGTCGCAGACACTAAACACTCGATGCTTTTACGGGTAAGAAGAGAAATAGTAAAGCGTCTTTTTAACGTTTTTTATTAGCTTATAGTTTGTTAATAAGTTCTTATTATGATGAGAATATGACTAACAATTAACAATAAATAATTTATATTCTTTTAATTTATGAGTTATGAGACATTTTACTAGTCTTTTGATAATTCAAGAATGTAAACATTAAAAGTGGTGATGATGGGATAAATATTTATTTATTTATATAGAGATATAAAAATCATTATAAACAGTTGAAATATTATATAGTATGAATGATACACTAATCTTTTTAATGTTAAAAATTTTTCATGCCTTTATGATGTTCTTTTTTGTCAAATTGCATACATTATCATCATTATATTTATGACGGAATATTATTTCGTTTAGAAATCTTCACATGCGGTATAAAAGGAATTAACAAAGTTTATATAATATATTTTAACAATATTTTCTTTATTTTTTCTCAAAAGTTTAATTTCAACAATATACAAGCATTATAGTACTTTTTATTAGATATGGATCATAATAAATATAATGATCTATTATATAAAGTCTATTTAATTAGTATAATAACAAAAAGATTTTATTAAGCTAGGCTCAATTCACAAGTTCACTTGTTTTAAGGCAAGTTCGAGCCCTTGGTCATAAAACTTTATTGACAATCTTGAGAGTTCTTTACAAGGCAAATGAGATGACTAAGCTTTAAACTTTAATACGTAATAAAAATCTATTTAATATAAAATCTCTTGAAGTAAGCAGTTTAAAATGTTTTATCACAAGTTAATAAATTTTGAGCATGTGGATTGTTGGCGAGGACTTTCAACGACTTTTCAAGTCTGAAAGGAAAATGATCCGCGAGCATCCGTGGAGAAACAATGAGCTCTTTGAACTCTGTTCTTTCAGCCCATCGAAGCGTCCACCTAGATTCACCGCTGTAGTTTGGATTCTTATGCCTGTCGATCAAAACATCAAATTATTTTTTAGTTATTTATATAACCGTTTTTATTTTCATCAACGCTAAACGTGTGGTTTTATCGGCTTAGAAGGCAAGTTTAATTAAAATCCACGAATTTGCAAATGAATTATTATAATTTATTACCCTAATTTAAAATTGGATGTTTCAGTCACATGGATAATTTTTCCAGGTAGGAATAAGGATTCTGATGGAAATGGCTTTCTTTCGGCTTGAAGTTTCAACTGCAAAGAAATCCGTCTATCCTGTAATTTTATAAAAGTAAAAAAAGTTATATTTTTACAGGCTTTGCTTATAATGGTTGTATAATTTTATTCGAGTAATTGGATAATTATCAGAAATTTTTTTTATTGCAAGTAGTTATATAAATATTTTAGCATTTATTAGCATGCATGTTATATTTAACGTATTCGTAAAGATCATTAAAATCTTTAAGAGATAAAAAAAATATTAACAAACTACTTAGATTATATATAGTCATTAAAAGTCGTTCAAATGCTCACATTATTATTGTGGCAGTAGTAATTGTTGGAGTAGTCGAGAGAAGGCGAATGGATGAGATGAGCAACAGAATCTCTTCGCTCCTCTTCTTCACAGTATGAAATGGACGGAGTTCCTCCTTGGAAAAAAATGCAACTTCCCAGGAGTATTCGATACTTTGGATTAAGAAAAACTTAAATGAGCTTTCACGGTTATATTTTAATATATCTAATTTCTTATCATTGTGCAATCACATTCGCCTGAAATTTTAATTCAACAATAAATTAAACTGGAGGATGGGACAGTAATTAATGATAGAACGAAATGAATGAATTCTAATTCAAAGTAGGCATATTACATTATTGGCCTATTTATTGATTATCTATCTGATTTAACACGAAGGTGGCTAATAACCACTTTAGTGAACGTCTAGTGAAAAGTTGTGGGAGTTTAAAATGGTAATTGTTACCTTCGGTGCTTTACATTCTTGGATCGCAGCGAGGACGGCGAGTTTAAGAAGTTCAAATGATTGAATGCTCAACCGACACACCAAATCCTCACCATAGACAAGCGTCAAGATAAAAGATTCAGTATGCTTTGCAGCTTCCAGAGATAATAGTCCAGCTATTAAAGAATTCATTCATTATTTGACCTTTGATCATTTATTTTATTCAAAATCATTTTATTCGTTTTTCAATTAATGATTTTAAATCGCATTTTGTATTAATTACGTCAACTACCTAGCTATTTATTTAATTAATATACATAGAATCAACTAGCGAATTAAATTACCAGGCGGAGCATAAGTGTAACATTTGAGTGTGGGGTATTGAGGAAGCATCAGGATGCCCAAAATCGACGCCGTCCCTGCTCCCAAACTCGTTCCTGGGTAAGATGGAAAAGTAAAAGTGAGTTTTAATAATAAGCCTATTAAGAGTCCTAAAACTCTGTTTTATCTACACCATCTTCACGGTAAGTGTTTCGTCAGCTTTGGGAAATTATACTCTTTAAGAAGTTTAAATATCCGAATATGACTCTTTAACTCATTTCATTGCGAGAGACCTAAATACTAGGTATGAACAGACGCAAACGTGTCTTCCACTCACACCGTCCTTACTCACTCTATTTAGTCAGCCTGAGTGAGTTAGTTAATATTACACAAAGTATAATAGGAAAATAAAAGGATTTGTGTGCGAGAGAGAATTCAAAGTAGGCTCTCTTACCAGTGAGGACGATGTTGTATGTAGGGTACTTGACGTGTATCTTTTGAATAATCTTGTGTTTCTCAATTTCCTCCTTGATGTTCTTTGCAGCCAAGATCATCCCATGATGAGCCTATTAGAGAGAAGAGGAAGAAGAGAAAATAAGAGGAGTTGAACTGGGACGATGGGAAACCGGACCCAAACACGTTCCCCCACATACACACATCCATAACTTAATCATCTGCCTTAATACCCAAAAAGACATGTTTGTAATTCTTTACGCTCTTGCTCAAACACTCTCAAACAATGTCGTTTGTTAATTATACGGATATACTTAAAGTCCTGTAACCCTGCATAAAATGTTCATTCATCCTGCACAATAACTTAAAACTGTATGGTAATGGTGAAAGAAAGTAAATCATCTAACTAATTCGTTAGGCTTAAGTATTTTAAGAGGTTATAAGAGATAGTTAAAAGATGAAGAAATTGTAAGATTTAAACCTTGTTTTTACCTTAAAACCAAGTGGAATTCCAGGCCCTTGTAATTCTGCAGGCCAGGCATAGAGATCCGTGAGACAATCGCCGAAAGAGAGCGTTCCTCGAATTGAGATGACAATTGAGTTGGTCAAATGGTCTAGAGCGACGAAAAATGGGGTTTTGAACACTTTGTTCCGGTAGGAGACGAAGATCAAGTCTTCTTCATTTATTCCTGTGATTTGTCTCAGAGCTGATGTATCCCAAAAGCAGCAATTGTCTCCTTCGACGCTTTCAATGGGATAAGAACGACCGCTGTTAAAACCCAAATTTAAATCTAATTGACATTCTGAATAAATCCTTATTTAATTAATTTAATAAAAATAACTATTGATTCTCTATACATTTGCCTCATTCATCTAATTATTTATTTAGGTATTAGTATTTTAAAATAAATTATAAATAAAATCAAATGCTTACGGAATGCAAGCAGAGCAACAATGAGTTTTCTGCCACCATTTGCCAAGCTGTTTTGGAGATCCAAAGGCCACCATGGGCCATCCGTAGACTCCCATGGCGTATTTGAGGAAATGAGATACTTTAGGCAAAGACTGCCAATGTTGGTTGAGGAGGATGAGCGGTTGTTTTGTGTAAACCGATTCTGGTTCCTCCATGATAATCTCATCTTTGCAGGGAGATCTTGGAATTGGTTGGACTGTTTGAAGACGTCGTGAAGAATCTCGACTTCTGAAGAAGAGAAGAAGAAGCCCAGCGGCCACATCCGTTGGAACCAAATCTTCATCTTCGAACATCAACCCAAACATTCCTATACAAATTATTGCATAAATTAAATGTTATTTTTTAAAGCAAAAACAACCACAATTCTGCATACAAAGATACAACTTTTTGTATGAAAAACTAATGATGCATTTTAAAATATTCAAAATAAATGCTCAATAATTAAAATATGTAATTGGGGAATTGGGGAAATAGAATAAAGCGAAGGTTGAAAATTATTGAACAGCTCACTTCCGACTTCTTTGAACGCCTTCCGGACGTTCTCATTTCGTCCTCCACAGGAGCAACAGAACAACGTGCACCGCGCCTCCCAAATCTCATCATTTTTCTTCTCATGCTCGACCCTGTGAAGGAGAATCTCTTCTCGGCCCAGCGGGTCAAACACGAAGTAAAGGTCGAGGAGGAGCAACAAACTCAACACCCAATTGCAAATGATCAGCCCTTTAATGCAAAGTTAATTAAATATTTTAATCCACGAGAAGAACAATCAAGAGGCCGCTGAGCGAATCATTGGAAAATACCTTGAATGAGAGTAACGGCTTGTGGAGCTGAGGAACAATTGAAATCCTCTCTCAATGCCCAAACGCTTCCCAATACATTCCATCCTATTTCTAACACTTGCAAGAAAGTTCTAAATATTTCAAACAAAATCAACATTAAATTACTTTAGTAAAATGTATAAAATAAATGTTAATAACCTTACATTTCATAATTATAATAAATTAAAATTATTAGTCAATTGTTTATTTTAGAATACCAGTAATTAATATTTAACTCATTGTTAGTGAGTTTTTTAGGTGTTGACCTTATGTAAAGAGTAGGAACAACGTGGCGCCTTGCTCTCGTGTCAGCTATGTTTCCTGACATGGAAAACAAGGCGAGGACGACATCGGTCGAGATGATCCAGCTGAGAACAACGAAAACTCCATAAATATAAATTCTCATCACAGTTCCTCCATCACAGGTGAAGTTGGAATCATTCTTCGAGTATATCACAATGGAGGCGATCAACCTAAAAAGATCGACATTTTAAATCGCTCTTTAAATGTATGCAAAATAAATTAGCTTTTATTTTTCTTAATAGGTTAACTATAGAGCTAAATCAAAAACCTTATTTTAATCATTTATATGTTCAAGTTGAAGGAAAATGCACTCTATTTACATTAAAAACACATTTAACAAATACTTTGTGAATTAGCCTATCTTATCTAGTTTTCAATTAAGCTTATTTATTTTAATGAGAAAATGTTAATTTATGAAACTCACAATGAGTTTTTACACACGCACTCATTCCTGATAAATTACTAAATGCATTAAGATAATCAAAGAATTGGATTAAAAGCTATTAAGATCCATCATAGATAAACTTATGGCTCTTAAGCTTTTCTTAAAGCATAAATATGGTAATTCTATACAATATAAGACAAGTTTATTACACGAAGAAATGGGGAAGTCATGTTCCGCTTCGTGTGCCGGTGGTGTCGAACCTTCAACTCAATTTATGATTTACCAATCAAGTTTGATGTGAATTGTGAAATCCATAAGGATCCGTGTGAAAAGAAACGTGGTGAGCCTTTGAAACCTGAAGTTTTCCACTCAGGACGTGTTTAAATGGACTCCTTTGGTTCCAATCATTTAATGCGCATTTGTTTCCACTCGAAAAATTAATTAGGATGGAAAATGAATATTTAAGAACAAGCGAAACCTCAATTGGAGAGACTTGAAACACTCTCATGTGAAGTTGAACTTAAGAAGAGAAATAGACACACAATAAAAATAATATTACAATTTTCGCTTCGTTCCACGCACAACCGCGATAATTGTTAAGCTTCGTGATTCATCCGAGACTTTTTTCTACTCGAATTTTTTCCTCATGCACTTATGTTATACAGCTCACAAACTATTTATGTTTGTTTATATATATATATATTATTGATTATCAATAAAATAATCAAGTGAGGAAAATTCAAAGTATATTCTTAGATTAATACGGTAGGTAAATTAGTATAGATCTAATATGCTGATAATTAATTTTATTATGAGTAAAAACAGTGGGTACTTTCTGATTCATCTTAAAAACATAAAAAATATTAAAATTAAGGAAACTTATGTATTGTTAATCATGCAATTGATTAAAATCATATAATGTTTATGATTTATTTAAAATGCATAAGAGTAAAAGAAATGACGTTAACTGAATTAAATTCATGCATACTTATACAGCAATACATCATGCATTTGATCACCAATTATAAGTATCTTTGACCAAATTTAACATTCAGTTCACATGCACGTGTACGTGTGGAATTCTAATAAACTACAGTTTCAATTTAATTGTCTAAATTGGAGCAAAGTTGTAATGAATATCGAAATTATTACTAACCAAAAAACAATAAGCCACAAATTCCCTATTTCATTACCTATCTAGTACTGAGAGTAATTACTTGTTTCCTAAACGGTTAGAGTTTAAGCTTTTTATTCTGCAAATCTTTCGTGTTTTCTATATGAAGACCGTTGTTTTTGTGGACTAAAGTGAGTCTTCTTTTCCAAGCTTGGAAAACATCCTTCGTCGTCTTTATTTCAACCTCCATCAAAATTTGATTTAGTTTTCTAAATACTTCCTTACGTAAATCCTTACAACCTTCTGTTTCAAGCGGTCAAATCCAAAGAAGTCCATGAGATAACAGTCTGGAGACTTCACCATGCCTTCTTTCATGGGAATAATGGCTATTCCCAATCTCCGCTTTAGGTCTTCAGCATAAGCGATGGTTTTGGCAAATGTGTAAGAAGATGCATGATCGTGTTGGATTACGACATTCTTAGCTTCTTCCTTTCCGTACAACTTGAGAATTTGCTTCTCGAGGGGTCGAAAAACATATTCAATGTAGAAATCAGCGTCAACTTTTTTTTCTGGGAAGAATTTTAATTAGAGGAAGATCTCCTCGACCGGTGGCATATGGCTATTTGTGGCATAAATTAGTTAGTGAGTTAGTTTACGAAAAAAGTAATTACTCTCAGTTATTTTTATTAATCTAGGTTAATTAATTACAAATATTATTCTGTTGCAATTGTAAATAATAATTTGTTAGTATGGGTATATGGGCCACTGATAAAAAAAAGCTTAGAAAAGTATTTCTAGCTCACAGACTCACAGGTTAAATCAATGTTTACAAGATGAAGTTTACAAAGGTTGAGATGACAAGAATGTCTATGTGTTCTGTTGAAAGTTTTGAAAGAGGAACATTTAATTCCGGTTTCTCATTTCCCCATTCTATTTTATTAATTCAACTCCTTCCATTGAGATTAAATGTTGTAAAATTTTATAGAGAAAGTGAGGATTTTTATTAGTTTATATTTAGATTCTTGTTGTTCTTTGGTATTAAAATTTCATATTAGAATTATATATTATTAAGATTTGTATTAAAGTATATTTATTGTTGTTGTATGTGAAAGACCTTCGTTTGATCGTTCCATTTCCTCAGATGAACGTCATGAGTTGGCTGTGAATGAAATTCCTTCTTTATCGCTTCACCTCTTGAGTGAATTGACCTAATACTCTCAACTCAACACAATAAAAATGTCTCCGGTTTATTTCTGAAACAACGACAGAATAATCCCTTGATAATTTTCTCTTATTTACTACTCAACAAATACCACCATTATCCTATCATTTAATATCGTCGTAGAATATTTTGTATATAGGTAAGGTCGGGCTTGACGTCAAAATGAAATGTTACAACAACAACGAAGGCAACGACCGTAGAGAGAAGAAAGAAAAAAGATTTTTGTGTGAGAAAAAGGGACAGTTAGAGACAATTAGGCCTTTGAAAGAATTTCGTCTCTCCGCCTTCCTTCCACTTCCACATGAGTTCCTTTCCAAAAAGGAACCAAGGACATTCCAATGGGACAAAATCATATAATTATGAGCAAACCTTCACAGACATTAAAAACCCTTCTCTCAATTTTTGCATGACATTTTTTGACTAGATTTGACTATTTGACTATTCACTAAGGTTTGAATTTGTGATTTTTTAAAATAAAAAGCGATATATTATTAGTAATGAAATTGATCTACCTACATTGATCTACTTTACTTAAAAGTATTTGAATGTGAGACTTACCATGAAAGCCGAATGAGCGTATCGATGAGAGCAGGAAGGACAAAGTCATCGCTCGCGATCTTCCATCGCCTTCCGAAAGCCTCCAACGCTGGCATTCTTCCTCACCCGTCCTCGTCCCTTCCCATGAGGAGACACAACAGCCAGGAACAAGTCACATCTCCTCCCTTTTATCCTATTTGGACTCGGATTCACTCTCACTGATAATTAATTAAATATACATCTCTTCCGCATGGCCCAAGAGTTCCCTTTGACACTCGGAACGAAACTGTTATTTATTTCAAATATTTCTACGTAAATCTTCCTCTATTGTGAAAAACCAAGAACGTCATTTTCTTAATTATTCTAAAACTTAATAATGAAGATTTGATTTAGATCCTAGGTTTAATTTTGTTCTGTTTTTGTGTATTAAATGGTGTTATCAAATTAGCAATGCTATATTACTAATTGTAAATGTAAGTTTGAGTTTAAGCTGGACAGTCGAGTTGAATTGCCTTGAAGTGGGGTGAATGGAGAGGTTTTGTGGGAGTGAATTGAGGAGTCCGGTGGGTGGACGACGACTGGCTCTCCTCCACTTCAACCACCTCAAGAAAAGAACAAGAAGTTCAATGGGAGACTCAAACCTCAATTTACCCTTAACTTATCTTACTACTTTGCTTTGCCTTCACCTCTATATACCGTAAGGGATCGAAATGTGTCCCCGGACACCTTTTAAAAATCTACTCTTGACCCCGAACAGATATTGAACCCGGACACATATCGAGTCCGGGACACCTTTGAAATAAATTGCTACACCTTTATTTTAAATGTATAATGTATTAAGATTTAAATTGTGAATCTTTATCCAAACTTGTGCCTTTAGCAATTTCACTGTCAGATATTGCGTTAATGTAATTAATGATATAATAGCCTAATAAATATTGACTTTTCTCTATCTTCTTCGTTCATTTTGTAAAATGTTTAGTTAAAAATTTATTGAAAATTGTCCAATAGATATTGTTTACTTAATTAGAGATTTAAATCAAAGAATTGGATTGATTTTAACATTAAATGTGCGTTTTCCCTCAAATGAGGTTCTTTTCCCATTTATAAGTCTGGCATAATGAGATTAGACCCGGGCACATTTAGAACCCCGGACACCTTTTAAAAGTTTGACTCCCGGACACATATCGAACCATGACACATAGCGAGTCACGGACAGATATCGATCCTTTACGGTAGCTAAAGTTCTAACTAGGCCCAATCTTGTACGTTGACAATAATTAAATATGTATGCACTTCACTCACCTGGATTCGCAGTCACCAATTTGCGTCCATGCTCAACAGAAAAAAAGTTGACTCTTCAGCGTCATTTCCACGAACGAACAGGCAAAAAATCATCGTCAGTTCGTTAGCGAGGATTTTTATGTCTAACTTTTTGTCCTACGAACTTCTCAAATAGCACAACGAATGCATCTGAATATTTTTGTAATTTTACAAATCAAATAGATAATCAATTCAATGTCAATGTTGATACTTCTACATATTTATTACTTTTTTTATCAATTGTGTATTTTGATGCTCACTAATATTAACATACTATTTTCTTTTAATAATTTAATTTTTGATGATGATGTACATTAATATTACAACTTGATATCCCTTTATTCATAAGTTAATTCCTACTTAATCTACCTACATACTCAGTGTTTTCTTAATAGTTCTTTTATTGAAGAATTATCGAATGATAATAATTTTTAATTTCTGCAAAGCAGCTTGTTCAGTAATGTTTGAAATGTTTTAGATAGTAAAAACGCATCCAAAAATGGTAATGGACATTGTACTTTAGAGAGATAAACGAGATCTTTTACAAGTCTTACCTCTCTACTAATAAGTTCTTTTGAATTCCCCATCAATGCACAGGGCATTTCCAATACATTCACGAATGACCAAATAGGAAATTGAGATTTTTCTCATTAGCATCTTTGTCATAATGAACCTGGAGAGAAAGTCATTAAAATGGAAAACCTGCTAAACATTTCTTCACATTGTTCACATAGACCATCTCAATCACAGAGACTATAACTCAACAAAGGTATTTGCTTTGGGTATTAGTTCTTGGGAATCAATTTCCTTCTTTTTGCTATCTCACTCACAAGAGGATTTGCAAAAAAGGCTTTAGTCCATTTCACAGAGAGTCTTACGACCTCTTATAAGTATTATGCCTCTTTCATTTATAATAGAATTAACATTATAATACTTATTGTAAGATTATACTTTTTTAAGTTCCTTTCTAATATTTAAATATTCCATGAACAATACGAATACAAAATATTATAATGTCTATTTAAATAGCAAGGCAATAGAAATGTTGCAGGTAAAATTACTTTAACTAGATTAAACATTTAAGTGCATTAACTCAATCATAAATTGTTATTTTGTCTTTGAGCTTTCCCAAGAATTCCTCGATTAAAGGAAGGATCTCTCATACAACTCACTAACTATACTACTTGTAAAAATGCCCATCTAATCATATATCAAATCTTTCTCGTTTATTTAAATGAGCTCAAATGAGTTTCTCATCCGAAGGAGCATAAATAAGAACCGAGAGACTTAACATGGAAAGCCGTGGTGAGTCCGTGGAGTTTTAAGTGGTGAGATCCGAGCTTTTGAGAATCTCAGGCTTATGACGCGTTTCCATTCCCACATTGCCCAACTCCTGCTGCCTATTTGTTTTTTCTCAAGGAGAGGATTAAAACAAACAGACATGTGAATTCGCATTGGATCCATTTAGGATATTACCTTAAGATTTTACATAGTTAAAAGGGATTATTGAAAAGGATATTTAAATTTAACAGCCTTCGCTCCACCTCAACACTTATTTCCTATCCATTAACAAATAAATAGAATTCATCTTGAACTTGGAATACCAGGAATCTGTATGTTTTTATTAATCTATAAATTAGAGAATCCTTCCTTTTTAGCGGCTTTTCACATCATCTTTTGTGGGCCAGAAATATGAAAAATAAACAATCATGATCTAAATTGTATATAGTTTGGCCAAATACTGAAAATTTGTTAATATGATTTTCATACATTTTTACACTCGTCGTGAAACGTTTCTTTATTCTGTTGTAACTTTTGCATGTAAACGTAATAAAACTATGACTCGTGTTGGATTTTATGATCAAGACTTTTAAATAAAATTTAGAGACTTTTGGCGATTAAAATACTATAAAATGTATTCATTTAACGTTCGTTTTGGGTTTACAGAGATGAAATAATAATAAATAATTGAGTATATAAGTATAATATAAGCATGAGAACATAAATATAGTTAAATAGATAATTGTACAAATGTTTGGCATGTAGCTTGTGGATTCAAGTCCATGAATTCATTGAGAGCCTTTTGCATCCTGTAGTGCCAATGGTCGGGATACATTCGATAAGAAACGTAGATTTTCAAAAATTCTTCTCTCCTCGCCCATCGCATTTCAAATCTCCTTTGTTCCTCCCTCCTCCTTTAATAAACAATTAAGACGTTACAATTAAAAAACTCATTCTTTATAGTTCATTTTGTGTGGTAGTTTAAATTAATGTAATGCTAATTTTCACGTTTTATTCTCCGTAATGTGAAGGATTTTCCCAGGGATGAACATTGGGAGCATCGCCATGTTCTCGCTCTCTCTCCTCTCTTCCTAACATTGGGAAGAACATTGTTGAATTAAAACACAATTCTCATTTGATTTAATGAAGGCGTAATTGAGAGGTTTTGGAAGTTTAGAGGAATCCATACATAAATTGGGAGATCCGTCGCATTTGATTCCTCTTTGAGGTCATGCGAAAATGATAAGGATGCCTTTTTTCCACCAAACATTCCCCGCAGTCCACTCAATAAGATCTGATACTGAAAAGACCCGAAAAATTAGCAAATATACTATAGGAAGAAAATGTAAGAATTGAAGAAATGGAAGATGAGTGAATTTAAACCTTTGGTGATGAGCATTTCTTGATGGCTCCAATGATCTCTTTTTTGAAGATGTGAAGAGACGGAATTGAAGTTCGAGCAATGAGGTCGTCACCGTAAACGACGGATTTGACAAACGAGTCGCAGTATTCTGCTCCTTCTTTGTTCAACATCCCACCTTAAATGTGAAATGATATTTACATTATATGTAAATAGAAAGAATAAGCTGCCGTCAAAATTGTCCTAATATTTAGAATCTAAAAATGTAAGATATACTGTAATTTACCAGGAGGAGAAAATGCAATGACTTTCAGTTTAGGATATTGTGAGCGTAGAATCATTCCCAGAATTATTGCAGTAGCCGCTCCTAAGCTTTGACCTTAAAATCATAGAATTTATTTATTTAATTAGGTTCGCTTAAATAATACAAAGGTAATTGAACGCCATCACAAGATTTTTAAAACTTTACCTATTAGAAGAATCGAATAATTAGGATGAATTGCACCGGCTTTTTCCAATAAGGAATGTTTATCCAGTTTTTCTTTGACTTTCTGAGCTGCCAAGAGCATTCCGTGATGAGCCTATATAATTTAAAAATTTACATAAATTCATAAATATTAAAATCATTTATAAAATAATTTTTATTAAGCTGTTTAAGTTCGTAAAAGATATCTAATAAATAAATAATAATATTTGGGTATTTAAAAATTGACATAGAAATATTTTGTTATTTTCTCCTACTGACATTCACCTCTATTCTTGGCTCTCTTTTCAAGATTGAAGGTTAAGGGAGGAAGGGCGATTTAAAGTAAATAAATATGCTATTATTGGGACACAGAGAGTCCTTGAGTAATGTTGAATGAGAAAAGTGGAAATGAAGTATTTTGGTCAATTGATCAATTACCCTGAAGGTCTGAGGGAGCCCTTGAATGTTCATTGGGGTTGGGATCCCCGTCAGGTCCGTGAGGATGTCAGGGCAGGAAAACGTCCCACGGATCACCACGACGATGTTCATTCGCTCGTGGTCGAAAGCGACGTAAAAGGTCGGAGAATAAGCACTGTTTTTAAATGTAATGAATAGGAAATCATCTTGAGCAACGACCGGACTCAGAAGTTGCTTAAGAGCTGACGTGCTCAGTAAACAACAATTGTCCCCTTCAACTTCTTCGTTTCCTTCTCTAAAATTTCCACAAGAACATTAATATGAATAATGTATATTATCTTCCCACTTGTCATTGTAATTCAAATAGAGCAAACTTAAAATTAAGCACTTTGAAATAATCGCGGGGCTTGAGGCTTAAACCGTTTGGACTCACCGGCATGAGTAGCAACACGAAGAGGTTTTCCATAAGGGCTTTAACGGGAAAGAGTTGAGAACGTAGCCTCCCCAGCCATAACACCCTTGGATGTACTTTAAATAATGATAGAATTCCTCCACTTCTTGTGGACTTTGAACACTTGGTTGATGAAGGACGACTTCCTCCAATTTGGCATTTCTCATTTCGCTCGCCCTCTTCTCTTCGTTGAGAACGTGAAGGGCGAAGAGACCCGCGATGACGTCAGTTGGAACGAAATCCTCCGCTCGGAACAAATAGCCAAAAATTCCTATTTTAATAATTTAATGATTAATAAAAATTATTAATTGATAAAACACGAAGAAGAATCTATTATAAATTATTTATGGTAATCTATTTAATTGAAATAATTAAATGAAACTTACGACCAACTTCCATAAATCCGTTTTTCACCAAGTCTGACTTTTTGTCTTTTGATGAAAAAGAAGGGAAACAAGTGAAGGATTTACAAGTTTTCTCCCAATATTTCCCATTGACTGGGTCGGGAATTCCCTCCGAGTCGAATTTCTCATATTGAGCCAAATTGAGAAAATCCAAGGAGGAACTCCCAAGCGGATCCCAGAAGTAAATGAAAAGGAGAATGAGGAGAAGGATGGAAAACCAATTGCATACTGTAAATCCTGAAAGTCAGTCAATTAATATTTAATTAACAATAATAATTCCGATTTAAAGTTTTAAAGTCTCAGGTCACCCTTTGTCTTTGAAAGTTTCAGAATTAAGGTAAAATATTTACAAAAATGAACAAACTCACTTCTTGCAAATGCGAGTTCTTTGGTAGGAGAAGAGCAGATGAAGGAATTAATTCGGCCATAGGCCGCTACACTTCCAAACACATTCCACCCAATGTCTATCACTTCAAAGACCAATCTGTATTTTAACCAAAGACAGAGATCAAGTTGAGTTCAAAAAAGTATCATGTAGGAAATGGCTAATCAACAGTAATTAATATTGCATGTTCATAAAAGTTCAATAATTAAAATAATTACCGGGTGTAGATGTAAAAGTTGATTTTCTTCCTGGGACTCATCATTCCTCCTTGCATGCTCAAGCAGACAACCATTACATCTGTAGTGGAACACACAAGAAACGTTATGTTAACAATCTGCTTTGAAATATAAAAAAACGATCTAATTACTAAAAAAATTTACTGTGCTAAAATGACCTGTTAAAATTATGAACCCGAGTATAGCGAAAACTCCTAGCACGTATATTCTTAATTCGTCGCAAGTCTCTTCGCTCTCTTGGAGCAAAATGATTCCTGCTGCTGTCCACCTTTAATTTAATTTGATTATTTCTTAAATAGCAACAAAATATTACTGACATGTGATATAGAACTTTATACAATTCTACATTATTGACTTATTAATTTATAATGAATTGAATGAACATGCGGTAATAATTCATAATTTTATTCTATTATATGAGAGATAAAAATTTTAAAAAAATAAGAAATGTAAAAAGTTTGAAGCTTGAACTTGAAATGTTTTTATGTGTTTTAGTAATAAATGCTTACCACCCAAATTTGATAACAATGTCAATCATTCCGGGTAAAACAAAATCGTCCGTTCCTAAATGAAATTGATACAACTGGGTTATTTAATGAATAATTATTTATAGTAATTAAAATATATTGAAAATGAGATATTACCGAGACGCCATCGTCTCCCGAACGCCACCAACGCCGGCATCTTTTCAAAACAATTAACACTATTCTGTATATTTAAATTTTACTTCACTTCTATAAGCTCCTTTATTAAGACAATAAGAGTCGATGGGATTTTTCATTTTATCGTTTTCTTATATGCATTTAATGAGATGAGAAAATAAACACATGAAACTCCCAGTTTCACATTGGGCAACTTCCCAATACCTATAATATTTGTAATTTCAAAATGAGAGACAATGAGGTGTTAAATTAAATGGTATTAAATTGTTGAATAAATCCGGTTAATGTTCGTGAAGTTTCGTCGTTTCTCTTCAACCTCATTCACTCACATTCTCCTCGTTTCTACACATTGGTCAAAACAAACACTCCAAAGTTGAATTAAAAAGAAAGCTTAACTTAATTAACCAATGCGTGGTATTCTTATACTTTAATTTATTTATTTAATAACTTAATGTTTAGAATTAAAAGCTCAGATTGAACATAGTTCTCCTCAGAGTTTCACCAGAAGAATGAATGAGAGAATATTATGGAATATTTGGCCATTCATTGTTGCATTGTTCGAAGGGGTGAGTCGGTGTGCGAAATCAAGTTTTTCCTCTTGCCCAGTTCAAAGTAGTCAAACAACCAAGGGTAAATTGTTCAGACTCTCGGGGCATGAACTCTCATTGTTGTACACATGAGATGTAATACGATGCACTTGTAAATTTCATATAGCTCCTATATGAACAACACAACAGGATCCTTACAGTCATTTACTTTAAACACACCATGGCAGACTCGACATGCGGAAAAAATGATTCATTGAAGAAGCCATTGGGGTTAACGAAGAAAACGAACGTGTGATAATGTACATCTCTTCTTCTTCTTCCATTGTAAATTTACCAAATTTAAACATTGTACTTGGACCAAAACCAATATTACTATATAAGTCGAGGTAAGAAAGGCATATGGCATAGTAAGCATACAAATAATATTTGTACAGTGTATAGAAGAAAAATATGCACCTTGAGATTTTCTATTGTTCCAATGAAAGTTTCTATTGATTTTTCAACTCTGTGTGACAATGTAGGTCAAGATGTCATGAACGAATATTTTTTTCGCTGCTTTTGCATATCCATATAGGCAATGTGCAGCAAGTGTGTTGGAAGACTCAGAATTACATGTGTATATAAGAATTCAATAGGACACATGTAAGAGGCTCATTATTTAGATAGTTAAGGGTTAATTGGATGGACTTGAAAGATGCTCAGCGATGAATGAGCGAGAAATGAAATTCGTCTTTGCAGTCGCATTCATGCCAAAAACGTGTCGCAATGAGATTTACTTGTGATTATGTGATCTTACACGAGTCTTGTTTGTTCTATGTGTGATAAATGACAATTTGTGCTTTTATTCAGGTCAATTTATTTTTTTGTGTAAAGAAATAAGTGATGTAAAAGAAATTAATTAATTATTATGAAATAATAATTCAAACAAGTTTGACAATAAAAAATTCAGAATTATATTTAGAAGAATTATGATTATTGTTATGTATTTAACACAGTATTTTATATAAAAACTTAACGGTTTAAAAGATTAAATTAATGATTTATAAGAATTTTAGAAAAAAGTTATTGAGATAATTCAGTTGCTGACTCGGATTTTCTTGATTGGTACTTCTTCCTCCGAATCTGAACTGCTACAGCTGAAATCTTCATCCATCCTAAATTAAAAAAAGTAAATTTTCTAACAATGTAATCTTAAAAATCATTACAAAATAATAGATGAATTTATCAAGAATCTACGAAGCTGAATTAAGAAATATAGATGTTTGTTTCTTACATTAATTTTTTAATCTTTTTGGGCTTTTCCTTTTTGATTTCCTCTATCTTCCGTTTAGGCTGCTCTGTTTTGCCGTCTGTTTCAATTTCTTCGGAGGTTACGGTTGATGTGGCTGATGAAGAACTCGCTTTTAAATTTTCAACTGCAGTTGAAAATCCTAGTATGAAAATTACACTTTAAACCCATTGTTTTAATTTAGATTATAAGATATATTTTGTTATTCCTAGATAGGTAGTTTAAAATGGATTATTAAATTGAAATAAACCTTGATCGACAGCCTCATAAATATCTTCAGCCATTTGAGCTCTTTTCTCGTTGTATTCCTTGTCTTCAACCTTGGGAAGTGGCGGTCCGGCCTGGATTCTCTTCAGCTTTTCAATTCTCAGCCTCTCCAGCTCTTTCTTTTCTTCGTCTCGTTCTCCTTGTTTGTCAAACCACCTTTTCAATTTCTGTTCTTCGTTGATGTCTCTCAACCTCCGACCGGACAAATCACGACAAGCGTCTCTGTTCGTCGTCTTCTCAATTTGAGCTCCAATTGCTCGCAGCATTGACCCAAATCCTAAAATATCAGTAAAAAATAAACATTCTTAATCCCTTCTTGACATTAAACATTATTTGAATGAGTTCTTAAGTTGATTAATTAAGTACAAACCTCCTTTGCCTCCTAAAATCCTCGGAGTGACACAAATCCTCAACTTTGGGTCGACATTTGCAAGGTCATGAAGGAGCCGCCCGTTTTGCGTCAAGTAAAAAACATCTGCATCTATGCCCTAAAATATTAGTAGAAATACATTTTAACAATTATAATTTTAAATGCTTATTAATTTTTTTAAATTTAACGATTACAAAATGGTTATTTGAAGAAAAGTGCATTTTTAATTACTAGAATTTCTGAAAGTTTGTTCTTAAAATGCTCCATACTGGCTTGTCCCTTCACGAAAATTTCTTCTCTTCCAAATTTTACCAACATTTTGGCAACTTTTAATAAAAAATAATTTTATTTTTAATTGATCTGGAGTATTTTAGCTTAATATTCCAATATTTTGACAATAAAATTTGTATTTGAGTAAACGGAAACTCAAAACCAAATTGTAAATTGCAAAATACGTTCTGATATACGGAGATAATAAGGGAGATCTGGAAAGAGTTCATGCGTTAGCGCGTCCTCACCTCCTTCTTTAGTCTTGTAAAGGAGATGAGATAAAGTGTTTGAAAGAAAAGTGGCGTAATTGATTCGGGTTCTTCCTTTTGCCGGCTCTTAAGAGACGAATGACGAGTTTCGGATTTAAGTTAAATATCTTGATTCCATTTGGTAATTTTAAATTAACTGCAAGACTGTGCTTATATATTATAATTTAACTTTCTCTTCTTTTCTCTCTATTCAAGTTGGCAGTCGAGGAAGTTTATTCAACGCTTTAAAAACATCATCATTTTTGAAGTCAAGGACTTTATTCACCTTTCTTCCCATTTCAACTACTGGTAGTGGGACACAATTGTCGACGTTTGCAAAAGAAAATCAAGTCAAGATGCACAGCGAGAAAAGTACCTTGGACTTGCCAAATTACAAGATTATAACCATTCCGGCAACTGCCGATAACTTCATGTATTTGGTAAAAGTCCAATTGAATGATTATTCAATTTATACAGTGTTCTCGGGTTCTAATTAATAATTAGATTTAATGACTATTACTTGTATGGATATAAACTTTGAAAAATTATAATATAATTTTACAGGTAATTGACAAATCGAGTCTTCAGGCATTTGTGGTCGACCCAGTTGAACCCGAAAGTGTCTTGGATGTTGCTAGAAGAGAAAATGTGACCCTCAGTGCCATCCTCACTACTCATCATCATTGGTAATTACAAGTTACAAAACATGAATTGATTAAACTTCATTAAAAATTTAAATAAATCATTCCCATTTAATTGAATATAAATTCAGGGATCATGCTGGAGGTAACAAGAGATTGGTAGATTTATACAAAAGGGAAAATGGTGATGGATCCGCAAGGCTTGAAGTGTATGGAGGAGACGACCGAATTGAAGCCTTGACTATCAAGGTATCGTATTTTATCTTTTATTTCTAGTCCTTTTACTGATCACTCATAAAGAAATTAGAAAAACGAAAAACTTCACAACGTTCCTGAAAACTACAAATTTTATTTAAATTATTCAATTTAAAAAAATAATTATTGATAGGTGTCTGAAGGAGAGGAAATCAACATAGGAAGACTGAGAATCACTTGCAGACACACTCCTTGTCACACCACTGGACACATCTGCTTCTTCGTTCAATCGCCTGACCTCAATGTTGAACCTCCTTCGGTCTTTACTGGTACGCGAAGAGAATTACCTCTCTTAAAATGAATATTCATGCTAAATGGTCTTTGATTAAAATTTTAAATGTGCAAATGACCCAATAGGAGACACCTTATTCATATCTGGATGTGGAAAATTCTTTGAAGGAAATCCTGCAGAGATGTACACAGCTTTGATTGACAAACTTGGAAAATTGCCAGAGCAGACAGTAATGATTAAAAGCATTTATTTGATTAAATTGCAATATAAAATTGTTACTTAAATAAAGTTAAATAAAGTTTTTCTAATAAAATTCTTTATCAATTATAATTTTTATGGACCTTTTATTATAAATTGAATAAAATTTTTAGCTCGTTTTCTGTGGACATGAATATACTGTGAACAATTTGAAGTTTGCACTCTCCGTCGACCCTCAAAACATCGACATGAACGAGAAATTGAGTTGGGCTGAGAGCCAACGAGCCCAAAAACTCCCCACGGTTCCTTCAACAATCGGAGGAGAGTTGAAATGCAATCCCTTCATGCGAGTGAACAATCCGCTTCTTCAGAACTCACTTGGAACCAACAACGGAATCGGGGCAATGGGAGCTTTGCGGGCCATGAAGGACAATTTCAAAGGATGAAGTTGAACGTTTCTTGTAAAACCACTCATTTGTACATTACCGATTTCAAATTCTTCAATCTGTTAAAGACTCCTGCAAAATTTTGAAAGTTTATTAAAATTATATAATATATATTAATTAAATTATACTCATAATTCCTCTTTTTAATTGGTTTAATTACAGAGGGTGACGACAGAAGAAAAAAACACTGAAAATTTCGAATTTTTTTAAGCACGACGTGAATGAATATCTTTAAGTCCCTCAATATTTCCATTTTGTCGGGTGACCAATTGACATTTCTTAAACTAATTTTTTTGTGAATAATTAAAGTGGCCTGGCGTTGTCCCTCCTAAATTATGCCCGCTAACATAGAATCAGACCACCCACTGTTTTTTTCTTCTGTCGTCACCCTCTGTAGTTTATTGTTAAATTCTACATTTACTTATTGTACATTTTATTATTTAGTTAAATAAGTATAAGGATATTGTAAGAAATATAATATCTTTATTAAAATATACGAGTATTTGAGATTGACTAAAGTTCATTGCAATTAAAATATCTTGGTTATTTGCTTATCATTTATTAGACAGTTTCATAACTTACATTTCTATACATTAAGCTTAAATAATCTTTATGCATGCATTATTAAATTATGAATTTTAATATTATTAATTGTTTAATTCAATTATCTACTTGATAAAATAAATGTTAAATGCTTCAATTTGGCCATATTGTTTGAGATATGCGCTATATTAACCATCAAGGGGGATATGTATTTTCAGAGGGAATGAAATGAGGGAATGTGCGAGCAGCGTTGAATTCGTGGAGTTGGTTGCCTGATAAGGATAGGAATGGGGGAATGGGCGAGCAGCGTTGAATTCCTGGAATTGGCCGCCTGATAAGGATAAAAATAAGGGAATGGGCGAGAGCAGCGTTGAATTCCTGGAAATGGCTGCGTCGGGTACTTTTTGGGCCCCTCTGCTAGACTCTGGACTGGACCCGACGCTTTAGGTACCTTCCCCATATGGAGTCGTATCCAATCGCTGTGCAGGTCCTGGGAATTCTCAGAATTTCACAAATTTTGGGTATATAAGTAGTCAAATTTTTCTTCGACGCTTACTTGGCCCGCTGGACGAGAACGAAAAGGACTTTAAATTGAAGGAAGGAAGGAAGACTGAGGGACCGAAGGCTAGATTTCTGGACGATTGAAGGCTGAGGACTGAACCTCCTAGGACCGAAGGTTGGATTTCTGGACGCTTGAAGACTGAGGATTTGGATTTTTTTTACTTTTGGAGAAGACCAAGATGGATGGGACTAATGGTATTCAACTTGGATTCTCTGATGGATGTGGAACGGCCCTTCAAACTCGACTTTCCACCCCGGAAATGGATTATCAAAGCAAAAACCTTGGATGAGCTGAAGGTATTCAATTTTCAAATAATATTTTGAGTGTTAATATTATTTTTTGAGGGATAGAAACTTAATGTTGTATTTATTTCCTAGTTGAATGAGAAGAGGATCTGGGGCTGGGAAGACCCGAACTGCTCAACTCTGAAAGATGAGAAGGACGAGGACTGCGACTCGGCTTACTCCAGCGCCAACAACTCACCGGATCTCGAGGGACATCCGTTCGAGTTCCCCCAGTCGGGGCCATGGAAGGACTACGATCTCCCCCCGAAGACATACTTCTCTTGTCCGAGGGCCATCGTGACTTGGGACATTGAGGATCCAAAGCCAGAGGAACAGGACCAACGGCATACCCTGAGGAAGCCATGGGGCATTGCGGTCAATCCTCTAACTGAGAATGCAAGTTCTAATCTAATAATTATTAGTAAATCCGTTCAAACTTCTTTCTAAAATGGAATTGTCCAATTATGAAAAGCTCTAATGTCTTGGACCTTTAGGTCTACGTCACGGACCGAGAGCGACATCAAGTTCTTGTCTACGCTTCGGACGGCGACTTTCTCTTTTCCTTTGGCCGAAGAGGAGAACAACTGGGGGAATTCAACCGACCGACTGGGCTCGCCTGGGACGCCGCCAACAACCGGGTCTTCGTGACGGACAAGGACAACCACCGCGTCCAAGTCTTCGCCCAAGATGGAAACTTCCTGGCTGTCGTCGGAAGGAGAGGAAAGATGTTGGGAGAATTCTACTTCCCCTGGGGAATCGCCGTCTCGCCCAAAGGAACCTTCGTGGTCGGAGACACTCGGAATCATCGGATCCAGCTCTTTGGCCCGGACTTGGCATTCCTTGCTGTACTCACCAATGGAAAATCCAAGATCTACTTTGGTCTTCCACGAGGACTCGCCTTTGATCCAACTGGTAAGTTTAAATTCTCGTACTAAATTTTTATTATTTCATTTCTCAATTGCAAGATCATTTAATTAAAAAAATTGTTTTGTTCAGGGACTTGGCTGTACATGAGCGACTTCAATCAACATGTCGTATTCCGGCTTGACGCAGGGCTGGATCCAAAGAAAATGACGGTTCTCAGCACGAGGATCTCATTCTTCCGCCCATCTGGACTCAGCGTGGACGAAGACGGATCTCTCTACGTCGCGGACACAAGGAACAACGCTGTGAAGATCTTCGACGCACGAGGGAGCCTCATGGTCATCATCGGCTGGAATGGAACGTGGAAAAGACGTGGAAGTCCCTCTGGACATTGCGACTTTTGGACGTTACGCTGCTCTTCTCGACTTCAATGGACGCATCCGGATCTTCTAAGTGTCCAAAGTGTTAATATAGTTATTTGTTATCTATATTATTCTTTTATTTATAATTTTATTCTTTTTTATACACAACTTTTGTTCAATCGGTATTCTATTTAATATAATCTTAATTGTCAAATATGTTTTTGTTAAAATAAATAAATCATTTGTATAACCCAATGTTTTTATTGTTTGTCACAATATTCACATTTCATAATCTTGATAACACAAACAATCTAAATAGTAAATCATAAATAATAAAGAATCATCATACCTAATACATACTATTATTATTCATACATGTACCATAAGTTTAATCAAATGGATAAAGGTTAGGATACTTAGAACTTTTATTATTTTAACGTCAAATTCTATTTATCTTTATCATGATACGAAAGAACAGATCTGAAGAGAAACGAGAATTGATAATGAGACATAAAAGTTGAAATGATTCCAGTTGAATTTTAAAGCCGTCCTTGGAATCAACTTCTACAGTGAAAAATGAGAAGTGAAACATGAAGTTTTCCAAAGACGTTTCAAGCATTCCGAGTTCCGAGTCATTTTTTCATGCATATGATGTTATACAATCTTAAGATATTTAAGATAAAAAGATTCACGGACAAGATTCTTCATTTGTATTCTGCCGTGGTAGTTTCATATAACATGGTTGTTCAACAAGGGGTTATATAGTAATAATACGCAATTGAGCTCTACATTGCTTCGTATCCTTAATATTCCAGTTATTCCATTAAAGTGACTCGGTCTTGAAGGTTCAAAGGGCCCTTCCTCTCAAATAGACATTGATAGTCATTGACTAACATTATTAGTAAGCCTTTGTTTACACTCACTATTTTAATTTTAGGATTTCTTTCTGTTGATAAGATTTATTGAGCATATAATTATTTTATAACTTTTGTTCATTTCGAGACTTGCAAACCAATTTGTAGACTTGTGTTAAACTTCCATTAATTTGAATTTTCAATTTTATAATATTTGGATTATTCAATAAGACATTATGGAAATTTGCGAAGGAGATTTAAAGGTAATTGCATTAAATAATTTGAAATACAATGGTAAGTATTATGTATTATAAAGACATTCGGTTGCTTTTAAAGTATTTATCTGGATTTGGATCCGAATTGGCTAGTGAAGACAAACGCCGTCCGGGTTCTCTTCCGAAGAACCAGAACAATCCCCAAGTTTGTCCTTATGGCCTTTATGCGGAGCAACTTTCTGGGTCTGCTTTTACAGGTTGGTCCAATGTTTAATTGCTTTAAAAATACAAATTGGGATAATATATTATTTAAATTAACAGTTGGTCGTGAGCGGAATAAGCGTAGTTGGCTTTACCGCATTCGTCCTTCCGTTCTTCACGACCCGTTTGAAGGAATTGAAGGGAATGAAAAGTTCATCTCGAATTTTACTCAAATTCCTCCAAATCCTAATCAGGTAATGAAAAAAGATCAACTATTCGCTTTAATTGAACTATTGTTCATTTATTTTTATTGTAATATAAAACAACAAAATCATATAATGTTCGACATTTTCAGATGCGTTGGTTTCCCTTCGAACTTGAGAACGACACTGATTTTGTCGATGGACTCGCGAGTATTTGCGGAGCGGGAGATCCCATTTCAAGGAACGGCATAGCCGTTTATGTCTTCACTGCTACGAAGTCAATGGAACAACGAGCTTTTTACTCCGCGGATGGAGATTTCTTAATTGGTAATTTATATATATAAAAGTCATTGAAGTAGTAATAATACATTTAATCACTGAATTTTAAGTTCCGCAACAAGGAGTTTTGCATATAACAACGGAATTTGGCAGGCTTCAAGTCTCACCTGGAGAAATTTGCGTCATTCAAGTAAATTTTTTCATTTACTTACTTTATATATAATAATCAGTAAAAAAATTGTGTTTTATTAAATATTTATCAACAGCAAGGCATGCGGTTCTCTATAGGAATTGATGGTCCAACTCGTGGTTATGCTTTAGAAGTTTTTGGAACTCATTTTGTTTTGCCTGATCTTGGCCCAATTGGTAAATGCTTCAATCAATGCTTTTTAAGGAACTTTCGAGTGATATCAAATCGCATTCAAAATATTAACGGACTATGAATATATTTTGTTTCTAGGAGCAAATGGCCTTGCAAATCCTCGTGATTTTCTTCATCCAACAGCTTTCTTCGACGACACTGAAGAGGAGTTCCGAGTTGTCTCAAAATTTCAAGGAAAGTTGTTTGAAGCCAAGCAGGGGCATTCGCCATTTGACGTCGTGGCCTGGCATGGGAATTACGTCCCTTACAAATACAACCTTGATCATTTTTGCACAATTAACACCGTTTCGTTTGATCATATTGTGAGACACTCCGGATGATTTTTTTTTAAAGATTACCTGTATTGTATAACCACTTTAAAATATTTTAATAATTACTTTTTGCACGCTAGACAAAAAATGCAAAAATAATTTCTATGATTATTTTCAGGATCCATCAGTTTTTACTGTTTTGACCGCACCATCAGCAAAAGCAGGGATAGCAGTAGCCGATTTTGTCATTTTCCCACCGCGGTGGTCCGTTGCAGAAGGAACTTTTCGCCCGCCTTATTACCATCGTTCGTTTATATTCAATTTCCCGTGTACATGATAGCATTTCAATATTAATTTAACATGAATGTAAATTAAACAGGAAATTGCATGGCAGAGTTTATGGGATTAATCAAAGGGAGTTATGAAGCAAAAGAAGCCGGCTTTGCCCCCGGTGGAGCCACACTTCATCAAATGATGACTCCACATGGTCCAGACGCTGCTTGCTTTGCTGGAGCTTCTCAAGCTGAGCTCAAACCCTCAAGGGTCGCCGATGGAACAATGGTTTAATATTATTATTACTTAAGTTGTAGCATTTTGCTAGGTGATAAATTTAATTAAAATTAACTTATTTTGAAACTTGAAATGCAACACAGGATAGTATCACTGCATATAAATAGGCAAATAGAGAAAAATAAGTGAAATTGGAGAAAAGAGAAAATGAGTGAAGGTAGAATGAAAAGAAAGAAGGACTTTGACAAAGGACTTTGGGCCCCAGACAACAATGTCTGGAGCCCAAAGTCCTATCCTTATACGGTACCCTTCTTTGTTGAATTACAATGTGTAAATTCCTTTCCCTGTTACATAATTAAGCATCAATGGTTAAATCTTTAACCACTGATAAAATTAAAAACGTCTCTCTTTTTCCACAGATTTTGTTAAATAAACTTTTCTCTAGCACTCACCCATAATGAGCTACGAAGTACCTAATGAGAGATTTTCTCAAAAACTAATTCCTTAAACATTAAGCATCATGCTTAATACGAACATTTTCCGAAATGTCTGTCTTTTTCCCGATTGAACCAATCTTTCGAATGTGATATTGGAAAAAATATAGCATTAACCGTGTAAATGTTATGTTGTACCTTATATTAAATTGAAAAATTTTGAATAATTAAAACTTTTTTGTTTTAAAGGCTTTTATGTTCGAGAGCTCCTTTTCTCTTGCTGTGAGTCCGTGGGCTCTAAACTCTGAACGACTCGATAAGAATTACTACAAATGCTGGCAGGGAATCAAATCCAATTTCACCTCTAATGAAATTTAATCTCTTACTTACCTTACATTGTGACTATCTTTTATTGATGATCTTGGACTTAAGTTTTAACATTAATATTAACTCCAATATTAAACAACTTTATTGAAGATTGAGAAAAATCCATAATATACAATAATCTATATCTATAATAATTAAACTTACTTGATTTAATGTTTTATGAAAAATAAATATTCGACCTTTCAATAATATTCACAGATTAATGTGGATTTACACTCTTTTTATTAATATATTATTACCAAACTCTCAAATTTTAAATAAAATTCATCTCTCTATTTACATGATCCGTACGATTTTTCATTTCTACCTTTTACCCCAAATACTCAATTTCAAATTCATTTACTTGAATTATTTCAAATAAACAAACTTTGGTTCAACCACAAACTTACTTCTCAATGGAATGGCTAGCAAGTTCAAAAAACGAACTAAAGCCTGATGAAATGATATAGTCAATTATGTCATATTAATTAGATGCTTCGCACGTTCATTTCCCATTCCTCCTCTGTAATAGCCGAAGACGGCCGAGAGGAGAAAGTTGGAAATGAGCCCCGTTCTTTTGTTTTCTCTCTCATTCCCCAATTCTGGATTGATTTCTACAAGGTCCATTGAGACCATCTTTCCGGTTTTGTAAACTCCTTCTAAGATTAATTGTCCTTCTCGGAGTGTCAATCCACCAGGAACTAGAATTATATATTAATAATATTAAATATTTTACAGGCACTTTACATACTTCATTTCATGACTTACATTATAATATGAATAATTTAAAAATTCAATAATATACTCATTAAAGAAGAATTTTAAGAAGAAATGGAAGGATGGAAAAGTCTTTTTGTAAATAATTTGTTGAAGAGTTTTTGGCCTCTTATATTTCTTCCATAAATAATGATATTTGATTAACCTGGAGTTCCGGTGTTTGGAACTTCTAAATCATCCAGGGCATCAATATCGAATGAAACATGAATGGGGCTCGAGTTGTTTGGGGAAATTCGCTCCAGGGAGAGTCGAACCACTTCTTCAATACCCAATTTGTCAATTTCTGGCATGCTAAACGCCAAAATCCCCTCTTTGTCAATCAAGGCTCTAAAATTTATAATGCCCAATTATAACAAATTAAAATTCAATTACTCAAATTTTCAACCTTTAATTCTAATTTGTACCTTTCTGATGGATCAACATCTCTTAATCCAATGTAAGCTATCTTCTTAGCACTCACCCTGAAATAATGGTAAATGCATAACTATTTAATATTATACAATTAAAAATTAATCAATTCATTGTAGTTAAATTTTATTCAATGCTAACTTCGACTTGAGCCATGAAAATTCTTCTGGTAGTTTTCCAGTGAGTTCCTTCAATACAAATGACTGAAATTAAATATACAAAAATGATATTGTACTCTTTGTACTTACTTTTAGTTAGTAATGTTAGAAATACAATTGGCTTTATAAGTATAAAAGCATGAGAAATTGTGATTTTTCATTACCACTGGCATTCCGTGCATGTTCCCTGTCCAAGTGCTCTGAGGCGAATTGATGTCAGCATGAGCGTCAACCCATAGAATTCCCAAATCCTTGTGAACTTCCGCAGCTCCAGAAAGCGTTCCAATTCCTATGGAATGGTCGCCGCCCAGATTCAAGCAAATTCTTCCTTCACGAAGAATCCGTACCACTGATTCATAAACCTGTCACAGTTTACAATTATACTTCTAATTATGTTTAAATGAATCAATTAAAAAATTTCATTACTTTTTTATTGCAGGAAGCAACTTGGGCCAAATTCTTCAATTTCATATCTGCCAGCCCTTTGGATGGATCTCTCTTGGAGTCCAATTCTAGATTACCGTAATCCTTCACGTCATGTCCCACTAATGAATACATAGAAATTAAATTCCGATTTTACACGATTTTAAATAACTTGATTTAATTAAATTATTTTTGAAATTATATTATCATAATTCATATACAATTCTTTAGGAAATCAAAAATTTCTGAATTTCTTATAACTTCTGGTCCTCGACTCGCCCCGCTTTTAGGCTAAATTAAAGATAAAATATTACAATGATTTACTAGCGTTAAATTAGTATCATTATTTATGTGTAATTGAAATAATGAAAAAAAACTAACTTGTCCTAGATCAAAAGGAATCCCTTGAACTCCAATGTTGAGCTTCGTGGGGTTCATAATGGAGAATGCCCGAATTTGCGGCTGAGAAGGTTTGAAATGAAAAAGCGACAAGACAAAGCTCATCGTTCGGCTCATCATGAATAATAAACTAAGGGGTAACTTGAAGGTGTTGAATAATGAATTGACCTGCCAATAACTTTCCACTTTGTTTCTTTTCTTCACCAAGGTAAGAAACTGTCAAACGTTTATTAAGGCTTTCTAGAGTCCAAACCCTGAAAAACGACAAATGAACCACCCATGTAATAAATGCCATAATGACAATGAAAACACTAATGAATTAAATTATATTTTAGCTTTATATTTTTTCACGTTTGACAAACTATAATTTATTTGAAAAATTGTAAAATTTTAATGACATAAATAATTTACCTTAATCTGATAGTTTATAATGTGTCAGGAATACTGAAAGTCAAAATGGATGAGTTGAAGAAATTGGAAAGAGACTTGAATAACGTATGAATGAAAAATTTAAGATGATAATGTGGAGCTTCTTGAGATCGGAAGGTCAAGTCCAAACTGATAAGAAAAAAGAGTTGACTCAACTTCGCATTTCAATTCTTTAGCTTTGTTTATACAAGCTTTAATTTAAACATCACATTTACAAACCCAACACAATCTATAAGTCTAAAATGTCTTTCTAGGTTTCTTTTAATTGCATCACATTAAACTATCATTCCATCATATCACGATGAATTTATTTAAAATTTCCAAAATATATTTCATGTTTACGGGATATAATAATATGAATAAATGTTTGAAACGCTCATTAATGTGCCAGTACTGCTAAAGCTTTAGTGCCCAACTTGAACGTGTACCAAATACATATAAAAATGTAATTATGCATAAAGGTCTTAAATTCATTTAGCGGACCAAATGGCAAAATGCCAGTATAAAAGAAATAAATGCCAAAGAAAAGACGAGAGAGAATGGTTTGATGCTATTTGCTATATGTACTGGTATAGCCAGTACCTGAAATATCAGAGGAAAGTGTTGTGAGCCCGTATTTTCTTATTCACTTATATTTCCACTGACAAAATAATATTATTGCATACAAAGCAGAAAGTTCTCATATTCATTTTAAAAATATTCAGATAAATATTAAAAACTCATAGTTTCATGATCATTCCTATATTTTATGATGCTATCAAAATTCAAATTCTAATCAGAAACCAGAAATCTTGAAGGACGAAGATGAAATTAAAAAAAACTCAGTTTTACGACTTTCATTCTCACTTATCCCTTTTCATTTCTCACTTCTCAGAGCTGACATGATAATACTGAAGGTTTTACTTTAAACTTAGGATATTATATACATACTATTATTATCAAGTCTTGAGCAATGAGAAATTTTAATTGAAGTCATTGGGTCGCATGGAGTCATTGCAACACGGAGGCTGAGTTTCAACGCACTTTCGATGTCGATCATAGAAAGAAGCCGGAGAATTGTTCTTTCTTTTGGAGTTCGCTTCTTCCATTTCCCTGGCCATTTGAGTGAGAATGGTAAAATCGTTCTTTGCCCTTTGTGCAGCCATTTCTGCGTGCTTCAAATCGGCCTCTTCTTCAAGAGCTCTTCGGAGCGCAGGAAGGTCAATGGATCTTTTGGATGCAATGCAATTAAGTCTGTCGAGAATGGTCATCGTGCGACCAAATCCAATTTCATAAGCGAAGCTGAGCTCCCATTCCGCTGCTAACTTCAATTCCGCCACAGCCCATTTCTCCTTTTGAAGTTTCTCAGCCATGAACAGACCATAGCGCTGCATCGCCTGTATAACGATTCATTTAATTAATCTTGCCGGAAGTTTAAAAAATCTACATTTAAGAACAAGTAATTAATCTATAATAATTTAAAAATTTAATTCACTTGTAGGCGAATTTCTTCTTCCGATTGACTCCAAGGGTTTGTTCTCTCCGTGGCCGAGGATTGTTGAGTAAATGTCCGTGAATGGTAATTTCCACTGAGCCCTAATGAATTTCTCGAATGAGCCATCCCTTGCAGCATCCTGGACTATAATATCTTAACTCACCTGCAATAATTTAAGCAATGAACAAAGTTAAATATAAAAACCAACATTTCATTCGAACGATCATGTATTCTAAAGTTTCTTTCTTAGGAACCAGTGAAATTATGCTATAAAAGTATTAGTTAATAAAATTTTGTAATGCCAATAAAATTAATTAATTAAATAATTAATTATATTGAACATGAATCAATCAATATCTCATAAATCTTTATTTTATATTTCATAGTAAAGAACTATAAATTCGAACGAGCAAATGAACTCATGTTAGCCTTTTTTATCTTATTCCCCTATTAGTTTACCAAACCTAACTTTACCTAACGATCGCGAAAGGCTCATCATTCGCCCACCGCATCCCTTTAAAAAGTCACAAAGCAGCTCGCGTTCGCGTTCTCTTTTCTACCATTTTTATTTTTACTTTCACTCTAATTAAGCTTAAATACAATTAACTTCAAAGTGTTCTCGTCTCGACGTTTATATATGTTACAATTGTCAATTTATGTCATTAATTTGTTATTATAAAGCAAAAAAATTTAATTTAGAATTAAGGGAGCTAAAACGCCATCACTGTCAACAGCAAAGAACAAGCATTGAAGAATAATCATGAGCTCTTTAGCAAGGTCACCTAAATTTAAACTTTGAAACGCATTCACATTTTAAAATTTAATTCTAAATATTAAATATATTTAAGGTCAAACGTGGCTAAATAACAATTATTTATAAATACTTATAGCATCCTGCCAATTCCTACAAATCTCATTCGGGATCGAGATGACGAACGGAATTCGCGGAAGAAAAGCTCAACGGCAGTAGTCGCCGTCGCGGAAAGTCGTGCTCCGCCTTACGGGAGAAGAAAAGGATGGATTCCCCGTGTGCAAGAAGTAATTAACATTTGAGCTTGTTTAATCGAAAGTCGAAACGGAATTTAATTTAAGTTTGTCATATAATAGGATTTCGGAGACGGAGGTGCTTTTCCTGAAATTCACGTTGCTCAATATCCTTTGGGACTTGGGAAACCATCGGGGGAAAATGAAAGGACCCAGTCGAATGCTTTGGCACTTCAACTTGATGCCCAAGGAAAAATCAAATTTGATGCGATTGCTCGACAAGGACACTCTAAAGACAAAATTGTCTTTTCGAAATACACTGACCTCCTTCCTAAAGAAATTACAAACGAAGATGATCCAGTAATTTTTAAAATTAATATTTCATTTAATTAATTTTTTTCTTACTATATAATATAGTTAATATAGTTCAATATTTCTATCGCTGTCTTGTTTCTAAAAAAAAGTAATTTAAAATCTCAAACAAAAGATTAATTCAAAATATGATAATTTTAGGAACTTCAAAAACCAGACGAAGAGGAATTGAGAGAAATAACAGAAAAGACCCGTGATGCACTTGAGAAAATCACGAACAGTAAAATAGCTGCTGCAATGCCAGTTCGCTGTGCTGAGAAGCGAGGCGAGGCTCAGTTCATCCGCTACACTCCGTCTCAACAAGGATCCGCATTCAACTCGGGAGCCAAACAACGTGTGATTCGAATGGTGGAAGTTCAAAGGGATCCCATGTCGCCTCCGCGCTTCAAACTCAACACTAAAATTCCTCGTGGACCTCCATCGCCTCCAGCTCCTGTCCTTCACTCCCCCACCAGGAAAGTCACAGCAAAAGAGCAAAAAGAATGGAAAATCCCACCGTGCATCTCCAACTGGAAAAACGCCAAAGGGTATACAATTCCCCTAGACAAGCGGCTCGCCGCTGATGGTCGCGGTCTCCAACAAGTTCACATCAATGAGAATTTCGCCAAACTTGCGGAGGCACTTTACATTGCGGATCGAAAGGCTCGTGAGGCCGTGGAGATGCGAGCCCAACTCGAGAAGAAACTCGCTCAAAAGGAGAAAGAGAAGAAAGAAGAAAATCTCCGAGCATTGGCCGCGAAAGCGAGAGAAGAACGAGCTGGGATTCGAAACACTGGCGGATTTGATGAGGAGGCCAAGGACCGCGATGGGCTTCGCTATGATCGACAAAAGGAGAGACAAAGGGAAAGGAATATTGCCAGGGCAGCCCCAGACAAGAGGAATCGTCTCGAGCGAGAGCGCGAAAGGGACATTAGCGAGCAAATTGCACTTGGGATGCCAGCTAAGACGATTGGAAGCGGAGAAACCCAATTTGACTCCAGGCTGTTTAATCAAACCAGAGGAATGGACTCTGGCTTTGCGGATGATGAAGCGTATAATGTGTATGACAAGCCCTGGCGACAAGGAAGCGAGATGACCAAGGGATTGTATCGGCCCAAGAAGGGCGGAGATTCCGACGTCTATGGTGAGGATTTGGAGACGATCATGAAGACCAGCAAGTTCGTGCCTGACAAGGAGTTTAGTGGGACTGAAAGAGGAGCTGCCAGGTCAGGTCCAGTTCAATTCCAAAAGGAGGAAGAGGATCCCTTTGGCCTTGATCAGTTCTTGAAACAGGCCAAGACGGCGAGTAAAAGAGGGGGAAATGAACCTTCTACTTCTTCCTCATCATCGGATAAGAGACGTCGGAGAGATTAGTTCTTTTTCTTTTTATTCCTTTATTAAACAGATATTTATCTTTATTTTAATCTTATCTTACATTAAGCAATCCAAAAAGAATGATTTGATTTGTGTTTTTAAATTTTTGAGTGTCTTTGTTATGTAAAATAATAAGTTAAAGTTTATTGTAAATGTTGATTGAGTATTTTTAGATCAGTTAAAGAGATTTGTTAAAATGTTTAATTAGATTGATTAGAATTTAAAAGATCGTATTGATTTTTATAAAGTGTTTGTTTTGAACTTTGTTCCAATGATTATATTAAATGTAAATGATTAAATTATGCTTTCATTTGTCTAATAAATTAAAATGATAGAGAATTGTAAATTGAATTGCTATTTTTTATTTATATTATTTTATTAAGAAAGGAACGAGTGCATTAAATGGGAACTTCGATCTCGAGCATTTTCCTCTTATTGATGATCCCCCCTTTGACATTCCTGATGGAAGCGTCTCTTTTGATGTAAAATTCAAATGTTCTGGTGCCGACCGAGGGTTTCTTGGCCTTTAACTGAAGAATTCCCTCTTTCTTCAGAACCAGCTTCACGGACTCGAGAATAAATCCCCCAACGAAGATCCGGAGAGAAATGTACTTTGGGTCAATGGCCGAAGGAGATACGAAGAAACGGAGTCCATCGAGGTCGAAATATCCGCGGTTTTTCACTACACGAGTCAAATGATCCGTTTTCTTATTGAACACTTCGAAGAGTTCATCTTCGGCTAAATCCATGAGAGTCCTATGTACATCCATTTAATATAAAATTATATTATTTTAATTAAGATTTACTAATTTTAATACTTGGTTTGCTCTGCCTCCTGTGTGATTGAACTACAGGGTCAATTCCCATATGAAATACATGTGAAAGTGTGACATTTAATATGAACCACCCTGTATTATATTTAAATGAACGTTTACGCTTTTTCGTGTTCTTCTAATGTGAATCTCTCATAAGTTGTCTTTTCTTCTTTCAAATACTCATTGTCGCTCTCCTGGGCAAAGTCGAGCTCGGCTGAAGATTTCATTTTCACTTTAATTTCATTTTCTGCTCTTCTCAGGTCTTTCCCTGTCTGATTGGCCATCTTTTCCTTCCCTTCTGCGTCACTATCTGAGTCGCTTGGAAAGGAAATTTTCAAAACTTCAAAGATCTTGTCCAAGATTTTGTTCGTCTTGTCTGTCATGAGATTCGCTCTGTTCACAATGTTGATAAATTACAATGAAGCCATACACTTAATCTTAATTAAATGGAAATAAGATTTAATATAATTATTTGACAAAAGTATGTAACAATTCACAATTTAGTTTTAATTAAAAATTAGATAAGTAAGATTATCGCATACTTTTGGCCCTTTTCGTAACATGGTCCAGTAGTTGATTTAGGTCCTTTATCTTCGCCATTAGACCTTAGACCAGTGTCAATTTTTGGTTTGATATTCTCGAATCGAGATCTCGATTTTCTTGGTCTCCTTTAAAGTTTCAAATCGATGGTTTACATTTGATAAACATAAAGTCATTGAAATATTTTGACATTATGAAATGGAATGGAATTAATTCATTGAAACATTATTGAATTACTCAAGAGGTATTGGTCGATTATCACGAACTTGTACCACAAAAGAGCCATATTTGGGTTCAAGAGGTCGCTTGTTAAAATCGGGTTTAAAGGCCCAATTTTCCACCCACCCTGGACGACTGTATTTTCTGTTAGAAGGATAACCAATGGTTCCTCGGTCCGTCTTCTCTGCTGGACAAAAGATTCGTTTCTCCAGCTCCTCAAACATGTCATAAACTGGTTTGAGTGATGACATTGTGATTCCTCACTATTCCCTATTTCTCCTTGTTAAAAGAAGAATGGTCCTTGAGGAATACCCCTAAATATTCATGGCTCTCACTTCTCAATTTTAGTCTTTTAACTTATTACTTATAATTGACTTTGTAAACTCGGCAGATTTTTCAATCCTCCTTTTGCCTTAATTTCCCTAAAAAGTTATTTCACTTGAATGAAATGCAGTAAATAAAAGTTGACACGTTCGTTTCTTTGGACAACAAAGTAAACATTTATGACAATGACAAGTTTAATCCATTGACTGCATTTACAATAGTTATAATCGTAATTTGTTCTAAATGAGCATTATCAAATATTATATTTTATGTGTAAGAGTTAAACTGTATTTGAATAATTAATAAATTATTGTATCAATAAATATAAAATTTTCATTCTTCGTCATAAAATGTAAGTTTAACATGATAGACTATGACTCACACTTGGAATTTAAAATAATGTTGCCTCATGCAAAAATTAAAATCCTGAGAAAAGATTCATCTTGATTCTTACAATTAGTTAAATGTAAATTATTACAATTATGAAAATAAAAAAGGGAATCTACATGATGACACATTGTTCGTTCGTGAGGGCAGACAAATTAGGCAAAGCAGCTCCAGCATCTCCTGACCCCATTTCTCCAACAAGTTCCTTGGGAGGTGGACCAGCCATTTGCACCTAACAAATTATTAATTAGTTATGAAATCTGGTAATTGCGTTTATTTATTAAAATTAGTTAACTTTGTCAACTTAATTAAGCTCTATTACTTTAAGCATGAGTTCCGAAATCCGATCAAATCTTTTCTCCTTCATTTCACCAGTATCAGTCGCCTTTTCAGACGCATACTCTTGGCAAATTCTTTTCATCCCTTCGTACTGTTTGTTGTACTTGTCGAAATCTTCAGCAGACAATTTCTCTCTATTATCTGCAAGCCAGTCAGGGTACTAAAAAGATAAACATTTTCAATTGATAAAATGAATTAATCTTTTATCATATTTTTAAAATACTAACATCTAGGCAAGTTTATGAATTTTGATTATTTATTATATTTGAGATCCTTACGCGGTCAACAATATCAGTGAGAACAGGTTGTAAGAGTTCTTTAGACAGGAGTTTTTGCATCATTGTGGTCATAAAGGGAAGAATTTCGTCCATTTCAGAATCTTCAACGTTCTTTCCCATGCCAAAGGAGTTCATAAGTTTGGAAAGCTCTTGGTCATCAAAAGCCAAAGGATTCTAAAATTTAAAATAACTTGTAATAACGATAATAATAAGTGATAGTAAGATGAACAAGATAGATAAACTTGACAATTAAAAATAATTTACTTCTAAAACATCCGGCTTGGCAGCAATATTCTTAATTGCTTCATTCAATGAGGCTGTGAATTCAGGATTAGAAGTTTCCCCAATTGCGGCCTTCGTCGCAGCTTCAATTACTTTATGTAAATTGGCTGTTGATTCATTTTGTTTTGACCCTTCTAAATTCATCATGGTTAGATAAATAAAGTAATATTATTATACAATCCATTTTTCATTTAAGTTCACTATCCCTAGACACGTAACGAAATACTAGGATTTTACCTTGTTTGGAAAATTCTCGCATCTTTTGTTCGAATTGGGCAGTGGCCTCCTTAATAAATTCCTCTGACCAAACTTGATTCATATCTAACGACCCTTGACCATCTAATCCAGAATGAGGCTTTGGATAGTGAGTTTTCCCTTTTGGCAGCGGCTTTCCAAAATCTTTCAATGCGTCTAATAATTCAAAATTATGATTGAAATATCAAATAGGATGTAGGAAATATTAAAGGGCAATGAAATTAATGATTTATAAACATATTTTAATTAATATTAAGGGAAATGATACCATCAAGAAGTGCATCCAGCTCAGGATCGTCGACGATTTCTTTAGATGAACCCGGAGCATTTTCAATTGAACTTGGAACTTCTTCAATTGGACTAGGAACTTTGTCCAAATTTTCACTTGCTTCACCGTCGCTCATCTTGACTCAAATAGTATTTAATAACCTCGATTCGAGGTTATTCTCTAATGATCTCAATTCTTTAACTTAAACCTCAACTCGTTATACACGTTTTACTATCTTGTACACCGCATTAAGCTTGAAGTTAACTCAACTGGCTCAACTCAAGTGATCAACTCACTCGCAAAACTCTCAATGTGATTTGATGGTGTGATTTTCATCTTGCGAAATCTCAAAGGTGGTTTATAGCTCCTGCTTGATTCTCCCAAACTAGAAAATCTCTTTTCGCCCATTTCCTGATTTTCTTTGCAATCCTATGTATAATATATAATATTATGAAACGTGATTTTAATTATCGTGATCAATGATTAATGTAAAAAATGTAAATTTTCTTATAATTCATTTATTTTATAAATCTCGCTTGTAACATAAAAAGGCTTTTTTCGTATCACAATTACAATGAAACACAATTTTAGTTCAGGTGTGGGTGCGTGTAAACTGTAAAAAAGCCGGTTTGACGCATCTCGAGCCTCCATTTCGCACGTATAACAATTAACAATTTTTAGATGTATTGAAACATTTCAAAACTATCTTGTTCTACGTACTTAATTTATAACAAATAGTATACAATTGATTTTAAATCTATAAATTTACCCAACAATATATATTTTATGAAATATTTCATCATGATTAACATTTCATTGAACGCTCTAAAAAGTCAAACTGAAAATTGCAATTCACACGAATATTATAATTAAATATTACTAATTAATACGTGTAAAACAACAAACAACCCTAGTTAACTTTTAAATACTCACAATTTACAAATTGTAAATGTATAGGTACTCAAGTATACAAAAATCTAACAATTAAGATTTAAACCATAGTTAAAATACTTAGGAATGCACGTTTTCAATTAAAGTTTAACATGATGCATGATTTGATAACAAATAACTATTTTAACAGGAACCAAATAGAATTTTTTTAAAATGCTTATTAATCCTTTGAATTTGAATGCATTCAAATATTCAAACACAAAGAGCACAGATTCCAGCATATTTTTCTCACACATGATTAAATATTTAACAAAAAATCCGACTATTTAACAATAACAATAATTAAAAATTGTGTTTTTAGTAATAGGTCATTGATAGGAATAAAACAATCAAATAGGAATGTTCATTGTTTGAGACTTGATAGGAGCGTGGCCCGCAAGTCAGTCTCCCAAAGGAACGCTTTGTCGTTGGAACCATAAGAGAAATTCCGATGATGAAAGTTCTCTTCTTCCTTCACCGACTTGGCCTTGGCTGATTCATCCATGTGAATCTGTAAAATATTTTTACATTAAAATTCGGATATTTTAAAAATTAAAAAACCTTATTACTATTTAATTTTAAAATAAATTAATAATTCTTAATTAATTGCGGAATCACCTCAAGGAATTTACTTGGATCAATTTTGCGTTCTTTCTTCAACTTGACTTTTGAAATGGTAACAGGAGAGGAATTGTCATTAATTAAATTGCTAATTTTCTTCTTCACCTTTCCAGGAGTCGGTGAAAACGGAGTGAGGAAGTTCTTTAAACTCCAATCTTGCTTAAATGTATTGGCAGTTTCCTCCACCATGGAATTCCAACCGGAAGAAATTTCATCTCTGATTCGATTCGCGAAAGCTTCTTCAAAATTGTCCTTTTCGCCGTTCAACTCCGACTGAATACTTTGAGCAGGTGCAGGTTCGTAAAATTCACTAATGTCAATTTGCGGGTAAATGAGTGGTTTGTTCTTTAAAATATCTTTATTCTTCACAATGGTGGATGGGACGTTTCCAACCCGGCTCGTCGTCTGCTTAAAGATCCCGTTCCATTGTTTAACATTATCTCCATCGTTCTCGGATTTTTTAGATTTTTTAGATTTTTTAAATCCATTTTGTGACTTTATGAACAGCTCAGCCTTTGGTTTCTTAGCCTTGGTTCCATTTTGGGCCCCACACTCATCTATTTGACGCTTTAATTGTGTATAAATTGAACTCCCTATGTCAAATATACTCTCATCATCAAAAGTTAAAAAATCGTGTTTTTTTGGTCGGCCTTTATTGTCCCTCTTGGCTCTCATTCCTAGTAGGATGAGATCCCGAGTAAAGGTAAAATCAGGTCTCACATTGTCAAGGTTAATCAAAGGCTCAAATTCCGTCTTGCCCTTCTTGACTGGAGGGCCTTTCTCACTTCCCGTCGTCCCTTTTAAAACCCTTTCAGACGTGTGAGAAGTGATGGGTATAAGTTCTTTAATTAAAGGTCGTTTGAGCGTGATCGTGAGCGTGCCAGCGGCCAATAATTTCTTCAGCGTCTTCTCTCTCTCGATGATGGCCAGGACGGATGGTGACAATTGGTCTACCGGGGCTTCTTCAAAGTCCTCGTCAGTCCCTTCAGTCGAGATCGGCGAGGAAAAGACTGTGAGGAGATTTTGATCTTTAGCATTATAGTAATCCGTTGTCGTTTCCAATTCAAGATCCTTGTCCCCATAAGTGGGAGATGAAGAAGGGTCTTTGGAAGCAGCTTTCTCAGCAAAATCCCTTAGTAAATTCGAATACTCGCAAGAAGGAAACACAACGAAGGAGGAATCTGACTCGAGGTCAAGGTCCGAGATAGAGTTGACAAATAAGGAGTCATCTGACACGTTCGTCGATGATATGGAGCATCCCTCGAACTCAACTCGCCCGGTCGAAGTCATCTTGCTCTGTAACCCGAATTTTAACAATAAATAACTAGGTTAGTTAGTAATTAATTAATGTTATTTTTACCTTGTGGGCGAGTCAAGACCACATTTTGACTATGAAATGTCCATCAAGTTATAAAATAATTTAAAGGGTTTGAATCGTTAAAAGAAGATGTTCAAAGGAAAAGGGGAATCTAATGATTCAAACTGGGGGACGTCGAGAGGATCGTGCCGTCTCTTCAATTATCCTTATGGATCCTCCCACGATGTTCTCACGAGGCGAAATGATACATTTTTTCACTCCACCAACTTCTTGGCCTCTTTATAACCTCGTCCATCCTCTTTATGCCAAATATTCCCTTGTGGATGATATTTATTGGAATTCCGAGTAAAATTATCATTTGGGTGTCTATATGGAAGTCCTTATAAATGCATTTTATATTAATTTCATTTCAATTAAGTTCATTGGGTCGTATTGTCGTATGTTCATCTATTAATATGGAAAAGTTTGGATTTCTTCGAATCAAGGAATTGTATAATAAAATTACAAATTACAATACTAGTCTTATACTTATTTATTATGTACTAATATTGATATTGATTCTGACTCTAAAGTGCGGAAATGAATCATTAAATAATTTGATTATTACTATGACTTGTATATTACAAAATTATTAAAAGGAAATGTATTATATGACAAAATTAATGAGTTAATTATGATTTGGTCATGAGTAATTATATTTGTCAAATTAAATTATAATGAATTTCAGGAAAAACAATTTAATGTTATAATCACAGTTTTGAAAATTTCTTATATCCAGACATAAACCAACAGTTTAATGTAATAATTTAAAAGTAGTTAAATAAAATGTAAAATCTATCTATTCCATAGTTTAGGATCGTTTGCAACAATTTTTTTCATTTTAAATAAGATAAAATTGTAGTGTTTTTCATCCAGATTATTACCACGTACGGAATTCATTTCAATTCTTATAAATTTTTCAGAAATGATCTTGAATTCTTTTAATTGTTTATTGATCTTTTGTCTGATCTTTTAATTATTAAAAGATCAATATATAAGTGATGTATACATTATTATTTCCTGTTCTATTATGATACAATAATTATAATGTAGGCAATAATTAACTTTGTATTTTATGTAAATGGTAATAAGTCTGAATGGTGCATGTCGAGGATATGATGTGGGCAGCGTGAAGAGAGGCTTGGTTTGGTTGACTGCGGCTGCCTCTCTCCCGACTCCCGAAATACGAGAGAGAGAAGCTCTCGAACCCACGAGGTGAGCAGTCGAGGAGAAGACCCTCAAAGGCCAACAACCAAATCTCTACGCTCCCTCTCCACGCTTCACAACAGACGCTCAAAGTCATAATATCCCGTCTTCTTCACCTGCTCCTATCATTACCCCCAGTCTCAGGTCGTGCGGTTGAGTGAAAAACTCATCTTACTCCTCTCCCACTATACTACAAGTTTGTGCAAATAAGGTTATTTTAAATTCCTGAGACCCGACAGTGGTCCGGCCAGTGGCCCAAGTGTAAGCAAGTGAGGATGAAGTGAGGATCCAGACACCGGAGGCCGAAACATGGGGGAGAGGAAGTCGCTGACTAATCTCATCCTCTTCTTCGCCGCTCTCGTCGGTAAATCAGACTTTCCTTTTTTTTCTCTCACGGCTCTAACCCTCCTAAGAGGATGAACGAGCTTCAAATCTATATATCCTTTTCACAATATTACAATCACCCGCCTTCTATACTATGATAAACTAAATCCTTATTCCTTTTCATCATTATTATACATAAATCCCTGCATTTGCATGCATACTTCCATATTTATGACTATAGGGTCACTTGTACCTGTGCCCGTATTGCATTCTTATATAGCATTATGCGTTTTTGTAGAAAGAAATATTTATAAAAATGCAATGATAACAATGAAAAGATATGCTAGACATTTTAAGACGCACAGGTCGATAAAAAATGAGTTTAAATACACGTGTGTACAGTATAAATGCGTTTATCTGCACATAACATAACATTCCTTAAGTACTTTATTCATACAAGACTTACAACTGAAAATCTCCAGAGTCATGTCCCGTATACTTATGAAAAAAAGACATAATTTTGTATACAAATTTTGTATACGAAGTTAAAATATAGAGAAGAATTATATCGGTTTAATGCAAAGGTTTAATGTATTAGGATGTTTTTATATGAAGTCGAGGGGCATTAAAGAATTAGATGAATGTGAGGAAGCGACAGTTGATGGGGCAGGAAGACTTTTACTACTTCCCATCTCAATAAAAAGGGAATTCGAGAAAAGGATTTCTACCCAGTTATAATGCCTAATATGAAATGTTCGAAGTTCTCTCACACACGTGAACGGAGAAAGAATGGGGAAATTAATTAAAGGTGTTCCTCACAATTGATATGATATATCCTTTTCTAATAACTCTTCTTTTTATTTCATCTCTGCTCCAATTCTGCTCCAACTTGTTACAATTCATTGAATCATTCATTCTTTCAAGCTGGTTCGTAGTAGCAAGTTTGAAGAATTAGTTTCTTTAATTGAGTATTTGGTGATATATATTTCTTCTTTCTTCCCAACCTGTTAAACTGAATTGATCATTGAGAAACTATTCGAAGAAAAATAAATAAATCATGTAAAATATGGGCGGCCATGTTTAGAAAAATTATAGGTTACATGTCAGAAGAATGTAAGGTGGACAAGTAGGTTAAACACTCACTGGCTCAAAATTTAACATTGCTAATATTGAGCAAACGGGTTTTGTTTTTGAAAGTAATTAAAGTTATTATTGGTGGCGTGCAGGTTGGCTCGTGTGGCTCATCATTCCTTTTCTTTAAACCTTCTGAGCTCGGGAGTTGGTCGAAGCTTTTAATAGGAGAACTAGACCCTTTCAGACTTGATCAATTAAAAAGGAAGGAAAAGTTCAAACCTTCATTTTAAACACATTTCGCCTTTCATATCCCTTCTCCTCTAATTCCTCCTTTAATTCTAACAATTTCCTCTTAATCATTTAATTACTCTCGACCTTTACTCCTCGAAACTTCTTAAACTTCTTTGATTCTTCCTGGAATTGGGAATTAACAGGATCAAAGGAGATAAATGCAAAATTCTTTTGTCAATTCTACAGAGATCATCATTAATTGCTTAGACGTGTTAAGGGAAAACTTGAAATTCAAAATTCTCACTCATAGATAATAAGAATTAAAGGGATTTTATGAAGAAGTTTTATGATCTTTTCCATGTGAGCTTCTCCACGAGCGAGCGAGTCATCCAGAACGCGTCTTGTTCTTCATTATCATCCTGTATTGTTGCAAGAGCAGGAGATCATATCTTGTAATATAATAGAAGAACTATTTAGACGGGAAAAGTGGTCGTGGAAGCCGTCGGGGCTTGGAGGCTTTTGAAGAGCAACTCCTCTTGTCTTTGAGTTCGTCTCCTAATGATCTTGTTGATTTAAGAGGAGATTACACGATTGAATTCACAATATGCTCCTCCTTCATAATGCCTTTTTTCTCTCACTCCTCTCCAAGGTGGATTAAATGGGGAGTTATAGAGAGCCAAGAGCTCCTTCCACTAATCTCTCTCAATATTGCCTCTTATGATTTCATTATGGAAGACCAGAGAAGAATTGAAGTGGAATTGAAACTCCCGTGGTTCTTCGCTGGTCGACTCATTAATATCACAGGGTTTTTTGTCCATAAGAAGTGCGTGAACCTTCCAAATGTTTCTTCTTCTCCTGACTCTAACTTCTCCTTTTAATTGGACTGGCTGTTTGATGTTTGACATTTGGCCAATTCAAATTCAAACGACGTGACGGGCGAATTAAAAAAAATATCATAAATAACATTCAATTCCTTTAAAACGAGTCATTTCCCTTATATATACAACCTTTATTTGATTCGTGTAATAAATGTCATTCAGTCAAGGTGTAGAGTAGTAGTGGTAATACATATAACAAGGAGTAACAACTATTGACTGGATTGAAAAGCACAATTTGAAATTGTTTTACAATCACATTTAGGATTTTTTATTGTTAGCTTTATAATGTTGTGCTTGAAGAATGAGAATGGGCGAATAAAAAGGTTATTAAAATGAGAATTTAATGTAAAGAGAGACAGAGTCATAATGGAGAACAGTTTTCTTCACAACTGCTCATGTTCATCCAAGCGACGAAGCATGAAGGGTCAGGTAAGTTTAAAAAGAAGAACCGAGTTGAAGGATGTTTCAAATAATGCGGTGGTTCCCGTTGAGTCTCCGTTCCCCTTTTATCAATAAAATGAGGAGTTTAATTATTCTGAGTAAGTAGAGGAGGAAATTGATATAGACCCCAAAAAACTCTCTGTACAAAATTCTTCATATAATATACCTTTTATAATAATACATTGTTAATCTCAAGTAAATACATTAGTCATTAGACTCCATGTTAGGAACACGTTTATTTGATATGATTTCCTACTAGATGAATTTTCTCCTTTTATTGTCAAAAGAGGGGAGATTGTTGCATTGTCATCTGGAGTCTCCTGTGGGTAGGCCAAGGCAGGTGGGGGGCATTTTTGATCGCGTCTTCCCTCATTGTAGACCCAATGGAAGGGAGTGTTCTCTGAAGGGCGGCGGAGTGTGGCTTCCCCGCTTCAGTTCCATTCGGGAGGCTCATTAGGTGCTTCCGGTCAGGGGCTGCGTCTTCACACTCACCTCGTTAGCTTTTTCTTTCTCTATTATCCTGAGAGATACGACCAGCCTCAGCACTCCTAGCTCCTCGTCCGTTGAGCTTCTTCGCGGCCACGAGCCGAAACATGTGTGAAGTCCTTCCTTTTACCCTGCTCAACCACACGACTTCCTCTCCTATCTCTCATCTCTAATCCCACCATCTCGACCTTACTACCTTTAATTACGACTCCATATATACACGGGGTTTCTCTTAATACATTTTTATGAATACAAAAAAACGGATGGGCACACGCGGTTTTATATGATATTTTTTTTGCTATAAAATGTGTATGATACACATTGGTAATTACAAAGTTGTCTAGAAGGTACTTTTTATATATAAGAATTAGTAAGAACCTTTGAGCTTGTACTGTCTTTGAGGTGAAATCTTTCTCTTAGGTGTAGTTAAGCCTTAAAGATGTAATTTTTCTAAAGTAGGAGTGTACAAGGGAGCCATCACGTAATCCGGTTCACTTCTGAGGCTTTTAATTTACGAGTCAAATTAACTCCTTTTCTTCGAGTTTAATCCTTTGAACTCTCGCAAGACCTTAGAGGTGAAAGATGAGCCTTTGAGGATTTTTGAGCGGTTCAACGCAGAGTTTCATTTTAATTCTGGAGAGATTCCGCACATCTGTCGCCGTCGAGTTCCACGTGGACAGAATCACAATTTACGAACATCCCACCTTCGGAGTCATTCGTATTATATAAGAATTCAATAAACAGGGTCTCGGGTCTTGTTTTTAAAAACCCCGGGTTTTCAGTGGCTTTCCTTCATATTATATAAGGAGTTCTTGTGGGAACATTATCTCGGCGAGAGAAAGAATGAATATTGAAGAGCATGAGATATCTTTGAAGTGTCGGAGTCTCGAAGCGTGTCTGGAGAAGAAGCACCAGTTCCTGTGCTGGGAATTTGGTGAAGGGGAGGGGAGCGGAAGGATGTGGTTGGAGTGAGACATCAAGGAGCGCTCTTGAGGGACTCGCTGCTCCGGAATACTAAAATAAAAGGGACGACCCGACACATTTTCTCTCATTCTCATTTGGAACTGAATTAGCATTAAAGGGACTCGAACTCTTCTCCAAGGGGGAAATTGGGGGAATGGGCCAATTTGACGAGAGATCAATACGGAATGGGAGAACCAAGACGTGTTGAGGCGTTAAGGACAAAACTCCGCCTCAGATATAAAAGCCAAAAGATATATACCACAAAGGGCCTCCTTTCAAACTACACAGAACAATTTATACAATTTCTTCGTTTAACTCCGCGTATATAAGATTGAGCCACTTTTACTCCAAATCCTCATGTTTTTACAGTAATAGTAATGGGATATCTTTATATTCAAGAATATTCTGAAGGAGTAGCAAAAAGGAATGTTGGTATATATGTCAGGATCCGATCCCGAAAACGCTCAATGGGCGTTTTAAATGACCACAGTTAGGTTAGAGCTAGTCAAAATTGTCAGACCCCGAAATCACATTTAAGTAATGAACAATTAAGTTAGATATTGTAAGGACATGTTTAATAATGTTCAATTATCTTAGGTTAGGTTAGGTCAAAGGTCAAATGCATTTAGTACAATTAAGCCTTGATTGTACATTACCAATATACGATTTCGGAATTTTGACTAGTGCTCACCTAGTTGTGGTCGTTTAAAACGTCCATTGAGCGTTTTCGGGATATAGTAAAGAATAAAGATTATGCAAAGGTGAAGAAAAGAGAAATGGGATATATTTATAGGCTAAAATATTGGCGGAATCAACGTGAGAAATTTGCTCACGTTGGAGGAACATCATATTATTAATTTAATCATGTATAAGTTGGAAGATGTCAACTCTCCTGATTCACTTATTTCTCGAAACTCAATTCCCTTACGCGGGCAGAATGTCTAATCAGCGAGCCGGACGATTTGAAAACGTCATATATTTATTATACACTTCATATATCTATTTTCTTACGACGTGGCTCCGAGCTCCATTTACCTCACATCTAAGGACTTTCTCACCATTTTGAGCCGAGACGTGTCTTGAGCCTCGGCCTTTAATGCCATTTGCTCTCGCGATTTAAACCGATTCGAAGAGGATTAAACATGAGACTCTCTCACTCCGCCAGACTTTTACCATTAAGAGCATCTGCGAGGAAACATCAGAGCATTGTGACGAAAAAGAAGAATTTCCAAGTTCAAATAACCTCCTTTTAAACATTCTTCATCCATGTATCATTTAAAAAGCCAAATTCTTTCTTCTGCATTTTTAATTGGCAAGGGGCATAAAAAACTTAATTTATGGCGTGACGAACCGCCACGAGATATATTTCTCTCGTTCTCGTCTCCCTTAGAACTTCCAGCTACTTTTAGAGGTAATGCAGCGCCTATTAAGTCAAAAGATAGAAAAGCAGTTGAAGTTCCGATTAGCATAAGATGGGGCTTTTAGAGAGCTTATCAAGAGCAACTCTTTTATCAATGGAGTGTGACGAAGATTTGTGTCATGTAGATCGCTATCACTAATCACTCCGGCCTTGAAAGCTAATTGAGAATATTGCAGAGGCAGTTGAGTTGATCGACTCTCTCCAAAGTCAGTCAACGAGATTCCTTCACTGCCAACAACTCCCTAGCTAAATTACACCACGACAAAGAGAACATTCATTAAATCATTTCTCTTCACTTATTAAACTCATTTAGGAATACTATATAAAATAGTATATAAAATACTACCATATTTACTCAATGCATTAAATAGCCTATAAATATAAATAATATACTTGTTGTTTTATACAGCCATACATAGTTGAATTTGCAATTGAAAGTAGTAAAAGCAAGTCAAGTGGTTTTTAAATTTTTGCACAAATAATGAATTAGCCATGTGTATGAGATATAATTTATGAATTTGGTCTGAGGGGATTGTATGATTACTTGATTACTCTCCTCCGAACCTCCTTCCGGCCCTGGGTTGCTCAAATGATGATAGATGAAGGAGATGGGGAAGTTCGGGCCGCTAGAGATGAATCGAAGGTAAACAGGTTAAAGGAAGGAGAAGATTTATGGAAGAGAAATGCCTGAGGGAGGATCTCAAATTCTTTCACCGCACGAGCCATCAAACACTGCACACTGTAAGAAGAATGATTGGGGAGGGGGAAGAGAGGAGTTTGGAGAATTATTCAATTACCGCCTTCGACTCTCCTATTAAATTACGATTAGCTAATTCCCCTTTTTTTTCGCTCCACGGGGGTTGAATTTCAATTTCCAATTTATGAATTTATGAGAAGGAAACTCATCGCTCATTTTTCTTGCAAAAATTCCGTTTTCTTTTATTCCATTTTACTTTATTAAATTCTTTAGCTATGTTTGCTTTAATATTATAATTGCATTTGCATCGAAGACAGTAAATAAAAAATTTTGAAAGACATAAAGACAAGAGACAGAGAAATATTTGAAGTGGGTAATTCAAGTTTTCAAAAGACCCATTTTTGACATTATTCTTGAGAATGACATTTTTTCTGTGAAGGAAGTTGAAGTAATTGAAAGTTTTTTCTCCATTTGGCTCATATTTCCTAGGAGGAAATAAATGGGGGCCTAAGACATAAATCTCCCTTCATCCGGCCGATGAGGAGTGTGGGAACTCTGGGAACCAAAGATCCGATTTTTCAACTTCAAGGGATTAAAAGATATGATAAAATAAGTTTCCTTCGCTTTTATTACATCATCTCCGGTTCGCAAAGTGTAGTGATTCCTTCTTCACTTTTATATTTATTTACATACGCGAAAGAATTCCTTCATCAAATATTTATCTCCCTTGGAACGTATATATGGTATAAGATGATAAATATAAGTTGTATAATTAAATTCAAATTTCCCAAATGATTCGACAGTCTTGGCAATTCTCTTTATTAATTTCCAATGAGGAGCAAGTTGATGTCCTAAAGGGAACTTTTCGCGGGGCATGAATAAATAAAATGAAATCCGACTCGTTTCCCATTCAGGAAGGATAATTAAGTAAAAGGAGATTCGCCTCAAGGAACGGAGATTCTCTAATCCACTGCGGTGAACTGAAAATTCTCGAGAGAGAATTTATAAGCAGTTGCGGTTCCTAATGATGTTAATAAAAGGGGAGAATGAGAGATATTCCTCTTGTTTTCTGCGGCGACCCTTTCACTCACACCGCAAACTGCTCCTCATACTCCAACAATCCCAACTACGCTTTCAGTTAATCAAATTACAAGTTATTTTACTCATTAAAGCCCAGAATCTTCTCAAACTCTGTTTTTTAAAAATTTTATCAATGTAATCATTCAGATCTGGAGTGGGCATTCTTGATAAATAATAAATTCAATTCAAAACTCTCTCTAATTCTAAGTATCCAATATAATGCAATTGTAATTGATATTCTCGATTGATTTCCCTTTTAATTTCGTTTCTTAAACTGGCTGAACTTTTATTTCATTTACTCAAAACCACATTCCTAATCAATCATTTTAAGAATTCGGTTATTTAATTATTTTAATATAAATGGAATTGAGATTCCGATGAAAAATAATTAAATTAAAATGATCAAATATAATATAGTAAGTTAAATTTCTTGAGGAGAGTTTTTATTTTAAAAGAATAGGAATACTTGTAAGATATAAAGCCAATAAATCAAAATAGAAATGATGGAGGATAAAAATATTTTCCTCCGCCCACACACGCCCCTCATTTGTCTCTATAAACTACACCTCTCTTTCACTGGACTCCGTTTAATGTATTTTCCTTAATGTTCCCCCAACCCCCCATTGCCCCCTAATACTTTATAAAGGAGAAAGTAAGTAGCGGGGGGATTTAGATCTTGAGCTGTTGAAGGCGAATTGTTCCTTTCCAAGGCTTCTTCCTTCAGCCCCAATCGATTCTCGAAACAAAGATGAGTCGAGAGGCTCAAAGAAAAGAGAGAAAAAACTCAAATTTCCTCTCTTTGCCTCTCAACCTCAAAATTGAACTTTCATCTTTGTGAGACGTCCTACGACTTCACATCAAATATGCTCTCGAGTCCCCATTTACATTCACATGCTTTCCCATATTTAGCCTTTATACAAGTATACCCATTATTCTTTGAGTGTACAATGTAAGCCAAAGTATAAAGCAATAAAGAGTAATATAGGTTAATCTCAAGGCACACACACTCACATAAAAAAAAGAAAAAAAGCTTGGGAAAAATTCAATATAAAATATACCAGCTGGAATATTGGGTCTATTGGGAGCATTCGAAGGGAATCTGGGAGTGAATTTGGGAAGAAAAGGAGTTTCATTAGAGAGGAGTCGTAATAAAGGGAATTGTTAATTCTCACGACCTCCTTCGACCTTCTACACGTCTAACAGAGCACAGAGCAAATAGAGACGTGGAGGAAAATGAGTTTTTCTTTCACCAGCTCTCAATCTTCCTCCAATTGATATATGTATACCTTTGAGTTCATAGAGAGGAAAAATCCAAGTCATGAATTCCTTCAACGCATCTTCTCAAATATTAAACTATGCCGTAAGAATCTCTGTATTTATAATATCATATAGTGTTGTGCATATTTAATGCATTCACATTTAATTCATTTTCTTGATAATAAAAAAGGATAAAGAAGGGGAATAAATGAGCTCCCTGTGTGTAATAAATTCGACTTAAATAGGCGAATGACTCGAAACTAACTTATATTATCAAGAAATGGCCATGTTCACATTATAGCTGCTTTATATTATACGTATGCATTATATGCGAAGACATTATTAACTTAATGTGCTCATATAATATATTACAATAAGGGACGATTCTCTGGACTAAAGTGCACGCGTTGTTATATAATATTATGTGCAGCTAACCATGTGATTCTTCCTCAATAGAGGAAACTCTCATTGAGGATCATTGGAGCGGAAGGGGAATGTGGGTTGGAGATTTAATATATTTATATACAAGTATTTATTATACTAGTTATATAATATAGTAGAAAAAAGGTTTAATTCCCAACCACCGCCCTTTAGCTCCATCCATTTGAATCCACTTGACCGTCATTTATATTTACAGAGCCCTTGACGCTCTCACACACGGGAGTGTCAGACTTGTGTGGGAAATCTTCATCCTTTGAGGCGAGAGATTTTCATCCTTTGCCCTTATTTATCAATAGTTTCCCAAAAAGTTCTCCGCACACACAACAAAGTTTTATCGCCGTGGCTGACGGGTTTGAAGAGAAGAGAACTCATTCAACCCATTTCTTTGCTTTTGAGATATGCGGAGGAGATTTGGGAATCATTTCACTTTCAGACACGTCCAATTTAAATCATAAGACTTACAAATCCATCCTTATAAATCTCCAAAAGCCATTAGACCTCAATTCGAGGAGTCTGCAAGTAAACGAGTATTTATTTACAAGACGCTGTTAAATAAATTCGGCTTAAACGCCCGCGCCTAAACCCACATAATCTCCAAGCCCAACTAATAATAAAATGTTACATCTTCTCAAAAATACATTAGTGCATAAAGACTAAACGAAAAAACTCTTATCATCATTCGCATATTATAGTAAGTTATTTCAACATAAAAATAGTTACTTTTATAAACTTACAAAAATAAAATAAACTAAAAGTATTTATTTTAAACAGACATTCTTTGGATTTAACTATTTATGTCGTATACTTAGTTAATATAATAAGAAAGTATTATTAATATAAGGCAAATTAAGCCAAAAAAGTATTAAATGTCAGTTGGCTTGTTATTAGAGCCTTAAGGACATTTAGCGAATTTGATCTAAAAGGAAGAACTAGATGTTATACATAGGGAAGAGTAGGTGTGGATTCCCAGTTAGTCTTTAGACCTTTTGAAAATTGATTTCTATGAGATTTTGGGTCAAAAGGATCTTGAAATCGGGTGTTGTTCCACTCGATTACTCTTATATAATGTTAAAGGCGGAGTTATCTCATTAAATATCCCCTTCACCATTCTCTCATCGAGGACTCAGACGTCCTTTAATATTTGAACTCTAACGACATTCTCGCCCGGGTTCTCTCAATCTCTCCCTCCTCCTGGTCTCTCCATTAATCTTGAAAGCGGAGTGGAAGGGAAAAGACTCAAGTTTCCAATTGGAAATGTATTAACGGAAGAGAGGCGAATGACAGGTCGAGGAGGTCATCAATTAATGAATATCTCCTAAATTATCACTCCCTAATGGAAGAAGGGGGGAAAAGAACCCGGAGTTTTCGTTTCTTTCCCCTCCCTTCTTTGATTTCCAGTGGGAATCAAAAGCGACTCATGGAGTTTTTTCCAAATAAACTTCCTCTTTCCCCGCACCTTTCCTCTTTTTATAGTTTTCAAGCCCCTTTGCCTCGCTTAATGAATTTCTTTTCATTTTAATGAACAAAAGCGGAACCACTTTGAGCGATTAATTCATCTTAAGTGATTTTTATATTTGTAAGACCAAAAGGGTGTGAAGAGGAGAAAGTGATTTTGCAAAAAGGATTTAAAAGAAAAATTGATTCGTAAAAAACGTTGGATTTATCCGCAGAGATGTGGAATTAAATGAATGGGCTCGACGTGCGGGTCGATGGAGCGCTGACAGGAGGGTGAGGGGTGGTAAAATGTCATTTTTCCTTCATGACCATCTTGGGTGCAATTTTCATCCCCAAATAACGTGTCAACCCTCACCCCTTTAGTCTCATTATACCGATTATGTCTTGACGTCTCACGTAAATAGGACGAGGGATATAATAAGGAAGGGCAGTTGAGGTTCGAGTTTTACCACCACTTACGCTTTTCCCCCTCCTCCTTATCACTCTCCCATCTCTCCGGGTTTTGTATCTATAAATTAGAGAATGATAAGACCATTAAATTACATCTCACGCGACATCCATTATTCCCATATTACCTCTTGACTCAACTCCCTCTCCTATAAACTCCTATTTACATCCACACTTTTCCAGTTTCACCAACATCACAAACACTTTCATACTAAATTTATTCTAACCGATAGCCATTTTCTATTATCAAATTACTCTCTATTGGTTAAGATAATTTAAGTTTATACACACGAGATTATAATAGCTGATCTTGTCTATTATTTCAAAAATAATATTGGGACGCTGTATCAATTTACGTATTAGGATCCTAGGATTTTTGGTATGTATAATGTATATTAAGTATGAACTTTTGTCTACTTTGATAGTAAAGTAATTATAACTTTTGGTATACTTAAATGGAAATTTGGAATTATATCAGGAAAATCATTTGATTAGATTAATCCTCATGTTGAGTGCAGTAGTGTGTTGTTCATTGTTCATTAATGAATGAATGTTAATTTTCAGGAGTGAGCGGCGTTCACATCAACGTCCTCAGCGTCCCTCATGAAGTGAAGAACGGAACGGAGGAAGCCGTGATTCTCGATTGCGACTACGTTGTCCAAGACTCCGAGCGCCCGGGTTTTGTTCTCAAATGGTTCTTTAACAAGGTCGTGGTCTACCAATGGATCTACTCCAAGAGACCCCAAGACTTGGGAATCCTTCGCGGAAGACTCAATCTAGACTACAAAATATCAGAGGACGAGCACGAGTCCTTCAGAGCTCTCCAAATTATGAAACCCACGACTGAGCTCAGCGGTAATTCTTCAATACGCTTTTCCCCTAAAATTATTTTCCCTCAAAACGAGCTTGGTCTAATATATACTATCGAGATAATTTATGAGGTTCTGAATCCTTTCAGGAGAGTATTTGTGCAAAGTGTCGACTTTTGAAGGAGAGGCGTTGAGAGCATCAAGAATGATCGTTTATGGTAAGAAGTCATTTGAGCCTGAATAAATAAAATATAAGAAAAGTGAAGTTCCAAGGAGGTCAAGAGAGGAGAGTGAGTGATGGGGCAAAATGAGTTTCCTTTTTCTGGAGCGGATCCAAAGGCATAAGATGCAGATATTCGTAAAACCCTAAAATTAGATTCCGCCGGGTGACAACGGAACCGAGCTGAAGCGAAACGGATATATAACACATATAAATACCATTCGACTTTCATCCTTCATATAATCTAAATACACATATAGCCACGCTGACTCTCACTCACTCTAACAGCCCTCATATGAGAGAGATCCAATATATAAATTGTATACCTTATCTTATACAATAAATGAATTCCTTATCTTCCTATTTATTCCTCTTCTTGCGGAATTTGGCGGGTGGGTAATAGACTCTTCTTATTTACTAGAGGACCAGGGAAAGTGTCGTCGTAAAGGAAGAGATATATTGGGGAAATGTGTCGTCATATCCATATGGAATTTTCCCTCCTTATTCGTCATCGTCTTTCAAATGTCCGAGTTTTTTTTGAGTCAAGCTGAAATGGAATTGCCACCAAGGGGGCAATTCCCCTTTCCCCTCCCCCCATTTCCTCCTATCTTTATATCATCTCTAATGACGAGTCTCTCCAATTTCTTCATATTAAACCACGTTTCTTAATTTTCCTCCTGTTAGAGTTCTACTATCTACTTTCTTTCTATACAGTGGTTTCTTTTAGAACTTCACGCATCTCATATAAGTTTAATCCAAAAGGTTGATCATGGAAGGAGGAACGATATGAGACGATGTGATGGCTTTTATGTAATTACTCCTAGTATGATCCTTGAGAAAAAAGTAAAAGAAATATTTACGAGTCACAAGAGTGAAATTATAATAATAAAAATTTCCTCTTCCAGCCCCTGAGAAAGAAATGAACATTGTGGTGGAACGAAGAGGCGGCGAGGACCCGACGGTGAATCTCTCTTGTTTCGCTCATGGCGTTTACCCTGAACCCAAGCTCACACTCTTCCTCGACGCGAACAACGAAGTCCACAAGTAAAAAAGGGTTTTTTTATCTCCTTTTCCTTTCACATTTGAAATATATTTATACAGTTACGCAAATGCGAATTAGACTCTCGTATGTTATACAAGAGGATCTCTGGGAGAATTTACGCGACTACAATGTGAATTTCTAAAACATGTAAATTTTCATCAAAAGCCCGTGTATAAAAAGTATAAACAGAGAAGCTTTTTTGATATTACATAGAAAAAAGAACGAGCGTAAATTGAGATTTTTGTGATAGGGTTTAATGTTATTATACAATTTGGTTGAAGAACTCTGTAAGCTGTAATTGTATCATGGAAGTGATAGTTTTGTATTATAAAGATCTCTCTCTCTCTCATTGACGACGTAGGGAGAAAGAAGAGAATTTTGAAATGCATAGGGGTGGATTAAGGGCGAAAGTGGAACGAACCGAGATTTCCATATTGGAGAATCTTCTCTCTCTTTTGTTACACTACTCCGGCTACTGTTTTCTCTTCTCGACTTTCTTCCCCATCCGGTTCCTTTTGTCTTTCCCGAACATGCTGGAGCCTTTCTCCAAATTACAAACTTTTGAATCGGAAGTTTTTGAATTAAATGGATTTATTATTAAAAGAAAGGAACCTCCCATCCAATCTCCCTTTTAATTTTCCCCCCAAATCTTAGCTTTCTTCCCTCAGTAACTTTGAGTCAATCATTAGGATTCTCAATACACAATAAAGATGGTTGAAATTACAATATCAAATGCAAATTTATCACGTTTAAATAAGTCTTCACTTTGGAATATTGAGAAAAGCTGAGAATTTTTTTCAAAGAATATAAAGTATTCAAATATGTGAGTTTCCCACAAGTTTAACATGGTTAGGAAGGAAGTTAAAATAATGTTATCATTCCAGGATTGAAGACGTGGTCGTCGAGTCTGTTGAGTCAGGTGGAGCTTACGACGTCCGAGTCCATAAAGTGATGGATGCGAGAGACGTCGTGAGTCCGGCCGTGTTCTCCTGTGAGCTCAAGATCCCCAACACCTCCTACGTCATCCGTCGCGAATCCTTCTACCAAAGTAAGAACTTGCTCGCTCACGCCTTTATTCAAATCCGACTTTTAATTAACCACATAAATGCACTACTACTTGGCTAATTGTACAAAACCACCAATTCACATCTCGACTTTAATTACCTCTCAATCTTATCATCTCTCACATTTAAGTAGACAAGAATGGGCCATCATGATTAATAAATTACAATTACGAGGAGCCCCCATTAATTTTCCTTTCTTTCTTCATAATTTCATCAATTCATCTTGAATTCAATGATCTCAATGAGTTTAATAGGGCGTTGGATCCATAGACCCTTTTGTACACATTCCTAATCTATAATATATGCATGTTCAACTCCTTTTGAGTGGAGGACATGGTTATAAGGAGAACAGAAGGACCCATTTGAATGCCTTCTTTCTATAGGCGGAACATGACGAGATGAATTAGAAAGCTCAATTGATTTCATGGGTCTTTCGTGGGAAATTCATTGTGTCCACGCGTTCCTTCGTTTGCCTTTCTTCTCTTACAGACTCTTCCCATAGACCAATTAGTCAAGGGAGCCTCAGCGAACATTGAGACTCATTTGAGGCATCTCATGTATAAATTACAAGGTTCGTTATTCAAGTTTACAGAAAATGCCTTCATACCGACGAGTGCGTGGGAAGGAGTCGTCGTCGGTTCATTCATCATATGACTATGCAGACCTCTGTAGATGGATTCTTACAGGAGCAGGAGTGTTCTTATTGCCACAGTCGTTATGAGGCTCTTTAAGAGTCTTCACCAAAGCCCCCAGTTTTAATATACGAGGACCCCAAAAACGCCCGTGATAATTGGGAATGGGCGGGGAGTGTCGCGTATTCATTTTCCCCTATATATCATTTCCCGGGGCTCAATTAGAATCAATAAGTGAGGAAATAACCCGGGCGGTTTATACACAATTTTATGTTTATGGACTCCTGTCGTAAAAGACGTAAAGAATGTGCAGAAGACTTTTTGCATGTCAAGTGGTGGTCTCACTATAGCCAAAAGCTTATTTATCCACGTACCTAATAATAAATATAATGAAGTGTGTTCTTATAACTAGGCTTTACATAGAGTTCCTATTAAGCATATATATGTAAAAGCCCTTCTTGTTCATAATTAAACTTTTTCTTCTATACACCACCAATCTTGAGACCTTTGTTATTTCATATGAAAATAAATCTGCATGTTGGACTATGTAGGCAAAAAAGTAATTTAATAATGAACAGCAAGTGTATTTACTCCAACACAAGACAATAAATTCCGCATGTAATATATAAAAACATCAAAGGAGGTATTTGAGACTTTTATTATTCCTCGCTAATGGCACTGTGTTCGGTGACTTGGGTGGTGTGGTGGTGCAGTGTTCCATATTGAACTCCTTGTGATGCAAATTGTTGGTATTGTGTGTGGGAGTGACGTGTATTGGATTATATATAGGAAGGATAGGTAGGTAATGATAGGGACCCGGGTTGATGGCATATAAATGGCTCGTCCCCACGCGACCACCTTTCCTTCTCCTCCAGAAATCAATGGGGGAAAGAAAAGCGGGGATCTTTATTTATCAGCCATTGTATCTCCGGTTCCGGGGAGGAAGTCCTTTCACTCCCTTTGATTGATCATCTTCCCTTTAACTTCCCTTCAAAGACCTTCATTTACTCCCTCAATCATTCTCTCATTCCCCTGTGTCTCCTCATGATCCGCAGAGGGTTTGGGTGAGGAAGAGTCAAGTCCAGTCGGGATGCCAAGTGAACCGAGCATATTACACTTATATAAGCTTCACGGTTCTCTTCTCTTACTTAGTCATTGGCGATTTCAACTCTTCTTGGAAGACTATCTGTCTATACGTTATTAGATATGAATTTTTATGGTTCGGTTGTTCCGAGTTTTCTTTTATGAAGAAAAGTGTGGGCTGACCGTTCCTTTTATCTTCCCCTCCCACACAGACCAGAGACGGGGGAGATTTGACGAGGAACTCAATTTGTTTCCGTCGAGATGTGAAGGAAGTCAACGGGGAACCTTCGCACGGCTCCTTCATCTTCCCTTTCACAACCAAAAACCAAATTCGGATCCTACGTCTTCATTCACATTCCATTCCCTTAATACGCTCCTTCAGACCATTCACAATCCTTCATACAATTCACATTATTCTCTCTCATACTTGATTCTATGAGGCTTCTCTAAAGAGCCAAATCTACAGAGTACATTTTCATATTATGGAAGCCAAAGAATGATCAGGATTCTATTAAGGCTTTTTGTATAGGATGAATATGCACGCTCAAAGTAAATAAGGTTTTCTCTTTTCAGTAGTTCTTTTGTATACTTTCGTATAAGTAAAGAGTTGGTGAAAAAGTATTAGTCAAGTAGTTGTGCTTGGGAGGAATTATGTAAATATGCAATCTGGGTAATAAAGCATCTTTGTTTGTCCTTTTATAGGACTTGTAGAAGCGAATGAGAGTGGTGGAGGTGAGAAAATTTACGATATTTAATTACTTGAGAAATCGTTCAAGAAGATCTTGACTTGATAAAATATTAAGAGGTTTTTAATCCTTTTTTGAATAATTACAATAGTGAATGGCGGGAGTCGAATGGGATTGTGTTTGGTCCTTGTATTCCTCCTCGGCTTGGTGACGACGACGTGATATTTGAGAGCGGATGAAAATGTACGAGAGCTTTACCGAGAATGTCCGTTGCCCCTCTATTATATGAAATATTTTCTTTGTCGACATATGTGATGAACTCAAGCACTGAGAATTTCTTCTAGTCTCTCTTCACATCTTCTTAATAAGAGCATTTATGTTAAATATGCCTACTTTCATTAATTGTTTAACCTTATTTGGCGAGATTCATTTGATCAAAGGATACCGAAGGTTTCATCCTTAGGTTTGATAATTAGATGGTTAGATTTGCGATTTTTGATTCTCTTGAAAATTTGAGAGTTAAGATTGAGAATCCCTTCAAACTATAATTAAAATAAAATTATTTAAATTTATTTAATTGTAGTTTTAAATAATTAATTGTTCTTATTTGGTTTTATGATTAAATTGATAAAGATTTTTGCTTTCACTTTATGACACGGTATGTAAAAACGCAATCAAGTTTCCTCTTAACAAAATTCCAAAATACACGATCTGGAAAACGAATGAATGAATTTTATCATAAAACAAATAAAAAATGCGAGTCACTGTATATCTTAATTATATGTATCATATCAACTTATGTTAATCGTATAAGAAATAGTATAGATTAATTAATTAACAAATTATTAGGATGCAATATATTCACATTTGTATAGTAAGAAATACATGTAGGATTATTTATGGCTCTGTCTGCGAGAGTTGCACTATACGTAACCAAAATTTCCTTGTCTTTTCAAGAATATCTAAAAATTCTTCCATCCAAAATCCACGCGATATTTTTAATTTCTAATTATCTCATTGGACGAACTGAGATAATTAGAAATTAAAAATATCGCGTGGATTTTGGATAAAATCCACGCGATATTTTTAATTTCTAATTATCTCATTGGACGGACTGAGATAGTTAGAAATTAAAAATATCGCGTGGATTTTGGATGGAAGAATTTTTAGATATTCTTGAAAAGGCAAGGAAATTTTGGTTGCGATTTGTTCAACTCTCGAGAACAGAGCCTTATACTAATATACAAAAAACAAAATGCTGGATGCTCGAAGCTTTACGAAATATTGTACACCAACATTAAATATTTTTTAATTGAAAATGGAGTTTTTAAAGTGTAACATTTTAATGATCGACGGAGATAAATAAAATCTATTGTGGAATGAATGAGCGTAAAAGTGTAGTATGAGAGAGTCGAATCGTTTAACGTTTACTGTAGGCTCAAAAATCCTGTTTAATTTTGAGAGGTAATTACTTAAAGTATAACAAAGAATAGAAATAAAAATAAAAAATGTATTTAAACGTTTTTAACCGTACTGGAGAGAGAGAAATTGACGTGGAACGACAATATTGCCCGTGTAATAACCTTCATACTGTACGAAGAGTCACAATTAGATTTAACTTGTGAAAAAATGCTATTATCCCTTAAATACTATTAAATAGTTAATATTGAAAATTGTTAACCATTAATTAATTAATTTTAGTATTTAGTTGAATAATGTTCATTATGATTATGAGTGAGCAGTTCGTCTCGAACGTACCTTTGCAAACATTTAAGTAAAAAATTAAAAAGTGAAAAGTTCAAAAAATCTCTCATTTCTTTTCAAAAGAAGAATGGGAAAATCAATATGCTAATGGTAAGATGTAAATTAAATTCCAAATTGTCCTCATTTTCCCTTAATTAATAAATTTAAAAGATCAACATTACGGAAATAAACTAATTAACATTCTTAAATTGAAATTCTTTTTACTCGGCCTAATTACACCTTCAAATCTCATTTTAATTTCATCTCTCTCGAGCCTCGGCAGGATTTCCCATTTCTCAGACTTCTCTGAATAATTCCTTCATATTTAATTACGCAGCCTTGACGTGGTTCTCGACTTTGAAAAAGAATATTAAATGAAGGAATTACAAATTTCCCTTACTACACACAAAACGAGCCTAAGAGGGAATAATGCGAATAAATGGGACAATTCTCCTTAGCGAATAATTGTAAGGGAATTAAGGTAATTAAATGATCTTGTAAACTATGAAGAACTTAAAGTGAAAGTCATCTCCCGCCATCCGGCTCTTCCATCCCTGCTTAAATTAACGGCTCCTTTCATCCTCCTCCTCAAGTCAAGATCTTTGAATCGCTAAATTCCCTGAATAATTTGTAAATACGGATTTGGAAATCTCTCGACCTTTTGAATATTTATATAATAGGTTCTCTCAACAGAACTCGAAGAACCTAACACATACGGACACTTCCTTACCCGAAGACCATCAAATTTGATTTCATTCCTCCCTTCGGTTTTCAGTTTCACTCTTGAATGAATTCCTCCTGGAAATAGTGAAAATACTGATGAAATTCTGGCAATGCTGTGAACTTGGAGTGAAAGTAAGTGAAATCGCCAGACTTTCTCAAAAATCATCCTTTCACACTCTCCACTTGAGGCATAGCCGGAGAAAATCTTCATCCACAATTCTTCATTTTCCTTTTCCTTTTTTATAAAACCCTTGAGCCTTTGGGCAGAGAAATGGAAATTTGGGGAAGAGGAAGAAATAAATGTATTTTGTGTGTTGTGTGAGAAGACGGGTGAGTTTTGGTCTGTGGCGGTGGAAATCCCCTTTTCTTATTCCTCTTCCACTTTATTTCTTTTTTCCATTTGAGCGGAGTCTGGGTCTTTAACTAGGATATTTTCCTCACTGTGATACTCCCGAATTCAATTCCAATTGTAAATTGTTAAAAGTGAACCTCAATGCCTCCCTTACCTTTGAACTTCAATTTTCGGGAAATAAAGATGAGGAAGAAGCCAGAGTAATGTAATAATGCCAACGACGACACTCAGATCAATACTTCATTTTCTCTCAGGAATCCACGGTGAATCCTTCCAGAGAACCAAATACCTCTTTTATCTTTAAAAGATATATATTTCACCACATCAGCAGTTTTTATTATCACGGACTCAGAATTCTTACTTGTAAGTCTGTAACTGGATGGTGTGTGGAAAGGAGAAGAGAGAAAGGATGACTTGTTTACTAAAAAATAAATCCGTTACTTTTCTTTTGCAAATAAGCCTCATTGAACTTGTAATAAGGTCGACGCTACTTCTCGTAAACTCATCTGTCTTTACATTCAACAGAACCCATATCAGATTCCTTTCTCAGTCCTTCTTAAAAACATAGCTCTCCTTTAATAGCTTTAGCATAGCCAAATTTGTTTCTGTATATACAAAAGTACGCTCATAATGCAACATGGTAAGTACGAGAAGAATGGGAAATGTAAGATCTAAAGCCTTTTCATTCGGCAATTTGTAATTCATGTTTAAAAAAGTACAAAAAAGAGAGAGGGAGAAGAAAGGAAAAAGGAGAGAAGAAATGAGATTTTGGGAAAAGAGAGATTTGTTAATGTCCATCTTGGGTGGACAAAAGGGAGTGATGGCCCTCTCCATTTATCCACCCTTCAGAGACGATGAGTCGGAGGGCCCTAATGCCCTTCCTCGACTCACAATCAATTGACGGGCCTCTCAACTCCCAACACACTCCTACACACTTTTACTCTCCACTTCCCCAACGGGCGATTGACATTCATTTATTAGAATTGGACTTTCACTCTCGCGCTAGATTCTATACACATCCAATTCCCACTCACATTATTAGCACTCCCTGTGTATTCCTTGTCTTTTCCCTCCAATGTATCAATATACATTAGACTAAATTATAAGCATACGAGAAGCAATAGTGAAAGAATTATACAGTATACACATAAAATGTACACTCGAACAAGTTATGTGTTATCTCTGTTGAAATAAAAGGTAAAAGTTAAAGTTACACACATTTAACACAATTGTGCTCTACCAAATGAATGTGTTTCACTCAGCTTTTACTGCGCAGTGAAATCCAACTTTTTGACCTCAAAATGGAAAGAAGACCCAGGTGTTTTTGTTTTTATTTATTATATTTGATATAATATATCTATTGTATAAAGGAATATATTGTTATGATATAGAGGCAATTTATTTATTTTATTAAATTCCTTATAAACCATCTACAGGGCATTTTTTTTATGTAGCGCAAATATCAAATGAATGTAAAGCTATGATAATTTCCTATCTAACGTTTATTAAATTTCTTTACATGCCTTTTGATGTTTGCGCTGCATAAAAAACGCCCGGTATATGCATTTATAACATTGTAGTTTTTGAACTTTGAAGAAAAAGTATATACTTAAGTATAAAGAGCAATATAGTTATATTGAACATTTAGTTAGTTGTATAATGCAGTTTAATGGGCAAACTTTTAAATGAAGTGTAGTGAGAAAAAGAGCTGTGGAAGTGTTGGGAAGTGAGCTCGCATTATGGATAACAAGATGGAGAAATAAAATAAAATGTGAGGGTAATAAAAAGAAAGTGGGAGAAAGATTAATTTGTACAAACGAGGGTGAAAGTTTTATTCATTTCTTTTTCATAACCTCTCCTAACGCATTACTGATGCATAACGGCGGAGTTTGGAGGGAAGCAAAAGCCAAAAGGCTCACAGTCTTCCTAAGACAGCCGACATCTTCTACTTTCTCCTCCCCAAAACAAGGATTCTCTCCTCTTTGGTTCTCCACACTTCTCCAGTGTTTGATAAACTTTTTGTTTAGAATGTTCAATTTGAGATGAGATGAGGGAAGAGTAAATCCATGTCGGAGGAATGTCATGTGGAATTTATTAGTAAATATAACCCACATTCTCATTCCTCCTTTCATAAATCATGGATTTTTTCCCTCCCTTTGACTCCACTCCAATTCATTGTTGAGGGGCAGAGGAGTGTGGAGGTTGAGGATTATTTATGAGGACTCTACGCGAAGACTTCGAATCCAATAAAAAATCCCCTCATCATTTTTCTCCAAAATGAAAAGCTCCTTGGTGGTTCGCAACCCATCAAAACAACTCTCATCATTATCATGTTTCTTATATAAGAATCCAAAGAGCCGGCTATTGTTCTCGAGCCTTTTCTCTTTTCCCTATCATGATAAAATAAAATAATGATTAATTTGATTAAATGACTCGGAGCGTCGCACAGCCCATGATGTACAGTCACCTTCTATATAATAAAACACGAGAAGATTTATTTGGAGCAAGGAAGATGTAATAGTAAAGAGAGAGAATGAGAATGTACCAAGTTGTAGATTGTATGTGGTTGAGGGCAGTTAGTCCGGAGTAAATGATATATTTTAGGATGAGCTTGGATCAGAGATTCGATTGAGAGAAAATAATTGCCCATTTCCAGACTACAATCAAATAAATAGTTGATAAATTGACTCTCCTTTTCTCCTCGGCTCCCTCGAGGGTCTCGTTCAATACATTAAATAGTCCGATGACTCCCTTGTATAAGCTACATTTAGTATTATAAGTAATCTATATAGTTGAAGAAAACTCGTTCCCTCTTTGCCTCTTTATTTTTAAGAGCGAGAAATTGGGAAATTACAAAAAAATTAACTAGAAAATAATTATTAAATGGGCCGTTAATATTTTAAAATCCTGTCCCTCCAAAAGGCCAATTATAGGAGTTCGAAGGGTTTAATGGACATTTCCTCAATTACACTCCTCCTCCCGAGAACCGAAAGTGAAATGAACATTGAGGAATTTTCTCGGAATTGGGTGAAATTCGACGAACGGAACGAGAATCCAATTTGAGGTCGAAATGTAACCTCATAAATTGGGATCATTAATTGATTTCTCGTACGATTCGACCTCAAGGAAAATTTTTACCAAAAATCCTGGATTAGAAAGTTGTTCGTAATTTTGACAATTTCTTCCACTTTCTTGAGCTATATAAAAATGACCAAGTCATACAGAATAAGAATAGATAGAAGAAAATAATGCTTGCGTAAGAAGTCTAAAGAATACCACAATTTTATTCCCTCAAGGAAAACTATAATCTTCTTCATTTGGAAGAAAGAGGAAAAAGAATTGAAACATTAATGAAGGATTCTCTCATGATTCCTCCGTGTAAAGTCTAAACTTTCATTCCTCACAAAAATCCATTATTTCCTTTAAATTATAGATCAACTTTCTCTTTCACTGTCGCTCGTAAGAAATAAATGAAAAAATGTCGTAGGAGAAATGAAGGCAATGTCTCCAAGAAAGAAAAAGTCAAAAAGATAACAAATCAAATATTAAATTAATCTCACGTTCTAATCCCACCCTTAGTTTGAGCTTGTATTATTTAATAGGCAAACAAACCAAATTCAAATGTTTGCCCAATCAAATACATTACAAAGCTTAAATGAGAAATAAAAGTTTAGTAAATAAGATGAGATTAAAACAAGAGGTTTTTTGAGGAAATAAAATGGAAAGTTATTGGAGAGAGTCATTGAGAGTTTTAAATGTCGTATAAGGAATAAGTGAGTGTTTGTTCCGGAGTTGAATTCATTATCCAGCTAATGGGCATTCAGAGGAGGAAATTCCATTAGGACTCCAACGATAAGGAACATAATTAAGATTTGGGAGTTGAGGGAGGGACAAATTGTACAGGTTGAGGTAAATCCCTTATATACTTTCTTCTCTTTCCATGAAGGGAAAAAGGGAACCTCCGGAGTGTTAAAAACGGATCGAAACACAAATCCGGAAAAGTGGGATAAACGCGTAGAGGGAATTTTCCTCTCACACGCGAACATGAGCTTCCTTATCAACTCATACACACACACTCACTTTTTTAAGGTCAAAACATCCATACGATGGTGAATTTCGCTCAACGCGTCTCCATGCCTTAAAATTCCTCATCTATCGTTCGCTCGAGCTCGAGTCTAAATATGTTGACAAATATACACCAGAACGGCTATGTATATCTTACACATACATTGTCATGTTCACCAACATTGTCATGTTTACCTTATTATTTTGTACCTATACGTACAAAGTTGAAATTCAACCATGAAATTCAAATGATAACAAAATGTTAATCTTATAATACTTAAGTAAATATACCAAGTTAAAATCAGTATTTTAATTAAGCGTTGTAGACTATGAACATGTGCGTTTTTACCTTTAAGTGTTGGTAAAACAGTGGTAAAGATTATTTAGAAAAAAATTATTTTCATAAAATGAGAATTGTGTCATTTGAAGTAGTTTGCAGGGAATGAAATGGGAAATGAAATGGGGTATAAAATGACGAGGTAAATAGCGTTGGAAAAGGATAATACTTGTGGAAAGATAGAAGGCACGGGTCGAGTTTTGGATCGAATTTCCTCTTTATCTCATATTGAATTGGGGAGGCGGACTGTGAGGGCAATTAAGTTTATAAAGTCGGGAAAATAAATGTTGATTCATCACGCGCCTTCCTCCCCCTCCAACTTACCACTTACATTATATATGAAACCACGAGAAAGCCATCCCTTAATCCCATTATATCCCCCCGTATCCTCATATGTCAAGACCTCCTCGTCACCCGCAACAATTATCCTCACTTCAAATATTGGTATACACGAGACAAAAGAATAATAAATTCTGTTGCATTTACTATATAACTCAATTCATATTTATTAATGGATAAAATATTCCTAAATGGCCTTCAAATTGCCTTCAAAGGTAGAGAGCTTAAATGGCATTTGATTCCCAATTGGAAGGAAAGTCCATTAGATTCCTCATAAATGAAAGAGCTTCTTGCTTTTAGACCGATTGACGCCCTTAAACAATTTTTTACGAGAGAGTTTTTCTAATACAAGGGAGAAAAGAGGGAATTGAAGGCTGAAGGGCCAAGTTGAGCATTTCTCAACTTCTACGCCTCTTTTCAATTAGAGGGCCGTTTCACCGAGTTTTCGGTTTTCATTTCTCTCCTGTTTCCCCTCATTATTCTCCTCATCAATCACGGGGAAGGAGAGATTAAGAAATCCTATATACATTTCACTCTCCATTTAATACTCTGGAGGAAAAAATCCCTCATTTTTCTCCATTCAAAATTCTCATGAACGAAACCCACACATGCACTTTCGCCCAACCCAACGACGCGAAATTAATCATTTTAATTTATAAAAAACTTGGGTTATAATAATCAAATTATTTTATTCGCCGTTTCCTTCATCCAATGAAACATTGCATATTAGAGTCATTAGACAGGTAAGCTGGGCATTTAAATGCGAACTCCCTTTTCATTGTAAGACTTAAGTCTTAGGGAAAGGGGAATTTGAAAACCTCGGTCCAATGAACCGCCCAATTCACTTTCTATTGACTCACTCAATTCGCCCAAGTTTCTTTACATAATATGAGCTATGTGCCAGTGCATATCTTGTTTGCACATCAATTATTACTCGATCCTCAACCCAAGTTGTGAAAACTCGGGAGAGAATAATTGAACAGAAAAGTTAGATTTTTTGTTAGAAAAGTTCTCTATTCCTCAAATCTACTCCTCAAACTTCATAGAAAAAACTCCACATTTTTTATACTCGTATATAACCGCAAGAAGCGTATGAATTTACCTAGTAGTGCATTATATAAATTCAATAATCCGATTTTATGCATGATGACGCGATCCAGTTAATAAATGACGTTTTAACTTGAACATTAAATGGTCATTAAAGATATTAGTTCTAACTTCCAAGTCAATGTTGAGGTCTTTCCAGTTGAAAAGCGAAGGGGAGTTTCGTAAAAAAAACCCAATTTGATATGACAGCCCCTGCCACTTTTCATAATAAAAAACCAAAGGGCTTCAACTACGTGTGCAATCGCTCAAATGCCGAGTTTAATTAAGGTTGAATTTTTTCGGTTTGTTAAATTAATATAAAAATTAACACAAAAATATGCTCCAGTGGTCTTTTATAATCTTCTTTGATTATTGAATACATGTTGGTTCAAAGAAACATTTTGAGTGTTTTTAAATATATTTTTTGGGCGAGAGATTTAAAGTTCATTAGTTGGTCGTCACGTTTCGAACTCTTTTTCTATGGAAAAACTTTAGAACTATTCTCATTTTATTAATTTACAACATTGGAGCATCGCTGTCAAAGAATTTTCTTAAATTCCCTACACAAAGTTTATTTACGAATTTCTCTCCTTTTAAAATGGAATATCTGATAAATCCTAGCAGTCTCTCATTAGCATTGCACTTGTACTGAACATTTCAGCATTACGCTTCGTGTGTTCATATGAGTTTTTGGCAGGACGAAAACACAATTTGCATCTTATAATATTGCAAATTGGTATAATAAATATAGGAACTTATATTACTTGTATATTAGCGTTGACTTTATGGTGATCGTTCGTATTCGTGGAATACTAGCATGAGGTTTATAGGAAATTGACGGGTGAACGAGAGTCGGAGAAATAACATTCATTTTCCATTTAATAACTTTTGCAAATGAGACTGAATTTATTCATATTCATTTCCTAAAAGACTTTTCCAATTCGCGGACTCAGGCCTTCATTAATAAAGTTATTAAAGTGGGAAATGAACTGAAGGCGGGGACTCGGAACTATTTTCAATTTCTTATTACGCCTGAATTCCATGTCAGCCTTTTCTCATAAGTTTAGATTTCCGAATTGAGCAGAGAACTCTCCATTCAAATCCAGGAACAGTAGGTAGAATCATCCTACAGACTACCTTGTATACCTATAGTTTTTTAATATATGGTTATCATTAAATTCTAATTAGTGATCTCAAAATAGTTAGTATTTATGATTTTATATTCAATAAAAATTATCTTATTTATGTTACACAATGAATAAATGAATAAGCTTTTGTATGATGATGTTATATTTGTTTATTAACTTTTTACGACTGAGGTTTTACCGAAAGGAGTATGCGTTTGACATGCATGTATGTATGTATATCCTGGAGCTATCTTATCCTAAACATCTTGATAGATTTTCATATGTAATACTTCAATCGATTGGTATAGTCTACGGGCAGGTCGTAAGGGGGTAAATTTTTTAAATTTGTTAATGGTTAATTGATTAACGCCAAATAACCTCATTTAAGTGCTATTTGAATATCCATCGAATAAAGTTTATTCCATTTTACTTTTTTTGAAAATTACTTTCAAAATAAAAGAAAACAAACTAAAATCCTATGAAAAATTCCTCTACACAAATAATCCACCTCAGATTTTTAGTGTCGAAGAATATTTTTAAAGTTTAAAAAAATGTTTATAGTGAAAAAACAAGCTTTAAGACTATTTTAACGATTACGATTACTGCCCTACATTATACGTAATTATACGTAATTATCAATTGATGTATTACATAATATATATCATAGGTATATGATATGTATTAAAAATGAAAATAAGTCAAAAAATTATAAAGGTATACTAATTTATAACAGTGTTTTTTTATTAAAAGATCCAAATCCAGCTTCAACCCTTTTAGTTGTCCAAGGCTGAGCTCCTAACCTTCGCTTCTTTGAAATTGGTATATGGAGAACTAAAAGGACTGGGGATTAGTAGAAGTGAAGGTATCATGACTCAGCGTTGAAGAACAAAAAGAGTTAGGGATTTGTGTAAACGAAAATAAACCATCAATATAAGCATATGACATGAAAGAAAATAAAAGACTCAAAAGTATATATATAAATAAATATATATTATATGTATTTTATATGAAAATGAATCAAAGAAGTAATGTAGGTATAAACATACATATAAAACAAATTCAATCCTCAATTTAAAATGATTTTTAAAAAATTGTGAAATAAATAATAACTAATAAATAATAATATAAATATACGACCGAAGTCAAATATTAAAAGAACAAAACAGAAATTAATTGACATTAAATTGTCAGTTTTTATAATTGGAATGTTGCCTCAATGTGAATATTATAAAACTTTTTACATGTAAATTTAATGTATATTTTTACATGTATATTTAAGTTTAACACTTATACTTACAAGTATTATTTATATGTACAGGGTCTTTACTATTTTTGTATTTGTTTAATTGGTCCAAAATTGATTTGCTTGATTAATTTACTTTAATATCTTTATGTAAATGTACACGAAATTCAAATATATTTGCGACGACTTTGGTTATATACTTATAATTTATATTATTATTATTTATTAGTTTATTTCATAATTTTTATTACCTAAAACCTCAGTCGTTATTCAATTTTTTAAATTGGTTTTATTGTAAGTATATAATAGTCTATTTGATCGAATTGTCACTTAATGACTTGGTACATAAATTTACTATTATAGTCTAGTGATCAAATTGGCTTTTAGACTTTGTAGGGTGCAAATGGCTTTTTTTCACATTCTCACAATTGTTTTTTAAAATGTGTGTTTGAGAGGACCGTCCGTGCCATGTTTCTCCTTTGTACGAATTTTATGGTTAATTTACTCCTTTTTCTGCCCTTCCAACTCCAACCGCCGCTTCGGAAATTCTCAGCCCAATTCACCTCGAGGGCTCAATGAGAATTCCTCTTCCATTACAATACTTCTCGTCGTCTTTTATACAACACATTTACATAATAGGCATAGTCATTGGATCTATTTACACTCAAATACCAATCTTATGTACTATACGGTACTCTATATATGCACCCTTGATTATTTATTATTTGGCTAGACTTCCAGCTTTGTATTTAACTATATATTCTTCTAACACAATTTCACTTGATTGATTTTACATAATTTTATTGTTAGTGCAATTACTTAACATAAATTAGTACTTGAGTTCAATATTGTGCAACTGGGAGGTTCAATAAAAGAAAACTCTCGTGAGAATGAGTGTTCAATTTTATAAAGTTTTAGTGGGACCATTCTATTGGGCTTCCTGGTATTGCCTTTGGCGTGCGTATGAACGCTTGTTAAAAGCAATATACCCGAATTAGCACAAACCGATTTCATTTCCATCTACCCGTCTTGAATTCAGAGAGAATTTTCCAAGAACAATGTTCGATTGTTTTTGATTTGTATCTTTCATCAACTTGTACTCGAATATTTTACACATTGATTAAACCCAAATAGTTGGCCATTGAGTTGGAGTTAACTCTCGTGTGAAATCACATTTTTCCTCAAAGCTCCAATTGACTTTTAATGGGGTAAATATTCAAAATAATAGGAGAAATTGAGTAAAGGTGTGAAAGGAGAAATGCAATGATGATTGTCTTAATGGGAAAGGTTGAGGAAATTGATAAGCCCAGAGAGCGTGACATTCATTTGATAAAAGCCAATTGAAATAATGAACTGTTGATGAGAATTGTAAATGAATTCGTGTTGGGATGTAAAGAATTCAAATACAATTTCATTAGAAATGCATTTTATTAGTTTTTTTCAAACTAAGCCAGTCGAGTAAATGTGAATTAATGACGAATGAAATGAATAAATGAACGATGCGTTGTATAAACGATATTATGAATAAATTGAAGAATTTGAAAGGTCAATATAAAACATCACGATCATCGTCATTCATCATCAATCAGCACTAGCTAAAATTCATGTTCATCTATGCATTCTTAGCGTATTTAGAGAAATTCCCATTCCACGCCCATTTCTCTAAGGGGAATTCCTTCAATTTGACCCATTACTGTTATACAATATTATACTTTATTTATTTACAAGGAATGTAATGTCAACACTTCAAATTGCTCCCCAATCATTCTAAATTTGAAAACACCTTCGGTCAACAATCAAATTGCAAAATGACAATAAAGCAAATTTATCCAATAAAATATTTAATTAGGATTAAAAATTAATACTACATCCAAGTAGAAAAATGGTGATTAATATGCTTAAAACGTTTTAATTACATTGATCTGGAACTTGAAAAACTGGGAATCTGAAATGTTTATTTATAATAATATTCTTAATATTTTACACATTATACGGCGTAAAGAATGCCGAATATTTTTACAGGTAGAATACATAAATATTTATACATTGAAAGTGTTAAAAGAACCTTTTTGGCCCTAATGTGCTCCTGGGCAAGTTGAAATTTGAGCAAAAGAGATATTTAAAATGGTAAAGAACCCACCTGGCTTCTCCATTTCCCATCCACTCTCTCGTTCTTCCCAACTTTCCCTTCTTTCGAGTATTTTTAATGGAAGTGGAGAGGAGCGTAAATCCTTTTTGACACCTCTACAAATAAATAGGAAATAAATGGGAGAAGAGAAAGTTATTGGAAATACGGACAATTCCTGTATATACATATCTTATACTCATACACTTTCATTCCTTCACACGAGTTCATTTAATAGAATATTGCTAAACCTATTCACTGAATATATAAATTCATATGGAATTCCCTTTTTACTTACGCCGCCTTAATCCTCATTTACCTTTTCAAGTCTCAACCTTTATGACCCTCGAGGAACGCCAGGTTCAAGTTCAGGGCTTTCCATTAGAAAAAACTATTTTTAATAAAAATACCTTTATGAGTGTATAAGGGGAAGAAGAACGGAATTTTCCCTTTCAGTTTTCATTTGCCTCTTTAGGACGCTCATTCAAGTAAAAGATCATATTTATTAAAATTTTTAAATATTTGAGTATTAAATTTTATATTGCAAAGACTTATCAAAAACTGTTAAATTGAATGTTTATAAATATAAATACTAATATATATACCTTTTAGTAGTTTATTATGAAAATTAAAAAATAATTGTGTGATTTTAGAATGAAGACAAGGGAGATTCTCTTGTTCTGTTTCCTCTTCTCATACGGAGAAGGTATTTACGAGGAGCGACCGTTCATCCATCAAGGTCTCACGCCACAGAGAGTTCTCACGGGATGTCAAGGAGTTTTGAACCCAAATGGAGAGCTTGAGAAAGTATTTTATATCATCGACGGAAGCAGCGAGAAGAAAATTGTCCAAGATGGTGATCGCGTCCAAATAACGTATCCAATCCTCGCCCTCCCATTCCCCAATCTCATGAGGAAAGAAATGGTCAAGTTCGAAGACATTTGCTTTCCCCCTCCTTGCGGGGCAAAATCTTGTGGAAAAATCATTGGGCCTGTAAGATGGGATTTACCTTTCGGTGAGCAAACTAATAAATTTTTATTATTTAAGTTAGTTAAATTAGTTAATACAAGTAAAAATAATATTCTTGTTACTAATATTTTAGTAACGTCAATTAAAATTATTTAATTAATTTAAAAAATATAATTGATTCAATTATTGATACAGGTAAGTACAAAGCTATATAATTTACTTATTAAATACAGTTAATTTAATTATTAGGAAACGAGAACAATGTGTACCTTAAGACACAGGGAGACGAAACAGACAATAAAACACCGACTTTGAATTTAATCCAAACATTGTACGACCCCGAGAAGAACATGAACATGGTCTCAGGGACTACAATGACCAGTGACAAGAACGGAGTTCACACCATTGCCTCATCTTCTCAATTCCTCAATGGCCCTGTAAATACGAACATTGAAGGCGACGGAATAAAGGAGCTTCCTCTTTGCAAAGAAGGCGCTACTTCGTATTCTGTCGGCAGCGGTACTGCAGAAGCATACGGAGATGCCAATGATGGACAAGCTAATGCTGGAGCAGCTGCAAATTCAGTCTCAGCGGCTGGAGCTTCTGCACAAGGTTGTGACTGTACAGGAACTGGAGGACCAATTGCCTCGGCAAGTGCAACTTCTGCGTCCAATGCTGCTGCAACGGCTGCTTCCGGAGGGGGCGGAGGAGGGGGAAGTTCATCAAGTGGATCGGAAACAGGATCAGAATCGTCTTCTTCGGCTGTTGTAACTGGAACGGGGTCTTCTGCTAGTTCGGAGTCAAGCGGGGCAAGTGGAGCTGAAGCCTCCGTTGATGGAGGAGGACAAGGACAATCATCAGCGAGCACAAGTGGGAATGCAGCTTCTGAGGCAGCGGCTAATGGAGGATCTTCTTCTGCAACTTCGAGTTCGGGAGCTGGAGGAACTGGGAGTGCATCAGCGGGAGGGAGTTCTGGCTCATCGTCGGCTACCACGGATGGAAATGCTACCGCGACTGCTGGAGCAAGTGGAGGGACCGCGGTTGCAAGTGCTAGTTCCGGAGCAGGTAGTTCGGCCTCGGCAGAGTCAGGTTCAGGGTCAAGTGGACCTGGAGGGTCAAGCGGAGGTGGATCTGGAGGTTCAAGTGGAGGTGGATCTGGAGGTTCAAGTGGAGGAGGATCTGGAGGCTCAAGTGGAGGTGGATCTGGAGGTTCAAGTGGAGGAGGATCTGGAGGCTCAAGTGGAGGTGGATCTGGAGGTTCAAGTGGAGGAGGATCTGGAGGCTCAAGTGGAGGTGGATCTGGCGGGTCAGGAGGATCTGGGGGCTCAGGAGGATCAGGAGGTTCGGGTGGATCAGGAGGTTCTGGTGGATCTGGTGGATCTGGAGGTTCTGGTGGATCTGGAGGTTCTGGTGGATCGGGAGGTTCGGGCGGGCCAGGAGGAAGTTCAGGAGGAAGTGGAGGGTCAGGGACACCTGGTAGTGATGGAGGATCTGGAGGGCCAGGGGGTCCAGGAGGATCTGGCGGTTCAGGTGGATCTGGTGGGTCTAGTTCTGGGGGTTCCAGTGGAGGATCTGATTCTGGTTCAAACGGCGGCAATGATGGTAGCAGTGGGAGTGGCTCTGGCTCAGGCAGTGGATCTGGGGCTGGGAGTGGAAGCGGTTCTAATGACGGTTCAGGTGGGTCTGCAGCAGGTAGTGGCAGTGCTGACGGGTCAGGTTCAGGCTCAGGTGCAGGTTCAGCAGGAAATGAAGGCGCTTCAGGAAGCGGAAGCGGGAGTGGAAGTGGAAGCGGCTCAGGCTCAGGTGCTGGTTCTGGAGGGGATGGAGGCGCTTCAGGGAGCGGAAGCGGGGGTGGAAGCGGAAGCGGATCCGGCTCAGGTGCCGCAGAGTGTCCAGTAACCCAATGCGCTCCTTGCGTATGTAATTGTTTAAATGACCCACAACAACCTGCGAGCACATCTTTCATACCGCCTCCAAGACCCAATCATGGAATGTGGAGCGAAGCAGGGCAATTCCCATATCCAGAGCAAATGCCCTCCATGCCTTACTTCCCATTCATTCCTAAAGGAAAAGAATCTAAAGATTCAAAAAATTTGAAATTGGGAGATACATTCAATTCTGAAGCAGCCTACTACGCTTCTCTTCCGGGGTCAATCCGGGGACACGTGGGAGTCATTTACTATAGATCTTGTGAGAAAAATGCATATTCTCAACATGCTATTATGAATTATTGTGAAATCTAAAGTCTGATAAATATATAATCATTATAATTTAAATAATAATATAGATTAATATTGATAGCTTTTTCATTCATCAAATGTTTAAATCTTACTATTTCTTTCATATTATTATATTTATTACTTTTGACACATCCATATTATATCAAATATAACTAAAAATCTTGTAATTCAATAAAAAAATAAATGCTACAACTAATTGTACTATACTAGCCACAAGTTAAGACAAATATGTATTTTAATAGATTCCCACAATGAAGATAAAATAAAATTTAATTGATAAAATAATTATAATCTTATTTTTATTCCATTATTAAAAAGTATTTTTATTTTATACATGAAATTACTAAATACGAACGGCGTTAAAGTTTATGAATGCCAGAATAAAATTAAACTTTATACATATTACAAACTGCATGTTAATTGTCATAAAAAGTATTTTAGGATTAAAGGTATAGTTCTGTTACTGAATGTTGGCGGAAAGTCACGTGGCAATTTGCATATATGAGCAGAATAAAATTTATCCCAATTATAAATAAATTATTTCTACTTAATCTAAATTAAATTATTTTATCTGTTTAAAAAGGTTTTATATTTTTAATTTTTTAGTTATTTTTCCTATAGAATATTAAAAATTTTCAAAAAATTGCTCCAATGATCATTAATACAGATGAACAATCGGATTCTGATGAATGTATTGAAAAGAATGTTTCATGTATGTATATCTGGTATTATGCCATTTACGTCGAAACGTCGTTTGATACACGATGATGCATAGTTTCATATTGATCATAATTTATAGTAATGGTTAATGATTAAAAATTAATTCATGCTAGCATTAATATTAAGTAATAAAATTCACTTCTATAACATTGATTACTTACAAATATTTTAATTATTAAGCATATATATAAATTTAAAAGCGAACAAAATTCTGCCCAGGTATACAAATCATGCTCTCGGCCAACATTCGGTAACAGAACAGTAAGTAATTATTTGTGGAGGGGAAAGAGGAGTAAAAGTAAAAGTCAAATTCGTTGTTCCGCTGGAAAAGCATTGAATGGAATGAGAGAGCCAAACCAATCACTTGCTCGCTCTTCTACTTCTTCCTCTCATGAATAATTATTTGATAATTATCATTTGGCTCTTAAACTTCTAATTATATAATATTAGTGCTATGAGAAAATTAATTGTGCGATTAAAAGTAATTATTATAAAATAACTTTTCGAATTCTATTCGTATGAGCGATTAGCTTTTAATGTATTTTGGAAAAATCCAAAAGTTATTTTAAATACTAATAAGAGTGAACAATTTGCTGAAAAGGCATTATTTTATAATCAAAGAGGCTTCTTACACACGATATTTGAAGTTTTGAACCTAAATATCAAGTTTTTTAGTTGGGCTATTCGATTAGCTACTGGTTTAGCCTTATAAACCTCAACGCCGTTCGTTTTATTCATTTCTCTGTTGTATAGAAAAAAATTATTTTTATCAATAATTTTATTCTATATTAGAGTGTCCTTAATAAATCGAATAATTAATTTTATTTTATATATAAGATCAGTTTTATGAAGAAGGCTCCTCAGTGTTTCTCAATGAATGTGCTTCGTTTTCAGCATGAAACTGTTCAAAGGTTTTGGGGTATACTAGAACTTTGCTAATAAAAGACCTCATGCTATTTCTCTATCTAATTTATTTAAAAGATTTGAAGAAAGTCATTCAATCAGTCAAAATAAATTTTATTTTAATATCATTTCATGTAATCGATTTTGACTCTTCAAATATCAATCCATTAAAATAATTAAGCTTTTGAGTGGGGTTTGACAGTGACTTTTGAGCATGAGTTTATAAAGACTAGAAAAGAAAATGAGGTTCAAAGGAAGAATTAACGAGCTTCATCAAATCCGTCAGTTTGCCCGTAAATGCAAATTAATACCTTTGATTCTCTAAATTAATATTCACGATTTTGAGATCAAAAAGGGAGACATTAATGCTGATAGTTTTTTTGCTAAATTATTGAATAGGGTTGTATTATCTATATTTATCATTATTGATCTTGATTAAAACGGAGCTATAATTATTACATTTTAGATTTGCTTCATAGTCTTTCAAGATGTTCAAAGAAATTTACACTTCGGATAACCACAGAAAAATTAATCTTCTTGCTCAACGAGAAAACCCTTGAAGATAATTCCACGGTTGTTTGGTGCGTTGTTCCAAAGGACCCCGTTTTTAACGAATATCTCATGGACGGAGTGAGCCCTGAATTTCAATGAGATTTTTCTTGACTTTTCTACAGGTTTTTATATATTTTATAGACCATTTTCAACTTTAAATTATGTTATTTGGTTATTGTAAAATTGAATGTTTAATAATTTTATTATTTAACAGATGTAATTGCAAATTGCTTAAGTCTCCTGAAATCTTCCCGAAATGTTAATGAGTTGAAAATTAAGTTAACAAAAAAACACGTTCCTTGTCTCACATTCGAGATTGAAACTGTATGTGATTTTTAACATGATTTTCTACTCTCAGAATTTAATCGCAATGCTTTATTATTATATAATTTTGAATTGTTTCTTATTTATTATTAGAAAACAGTAAATTCAAATTCAACCGTTATTCACGACATTCCAATTAACATCATTCCAAGAAAGGAATGGCACGATTACAAAGAACCAAAACTTCCCACCTTTCAAGTATTATTTTATATTTTAAGAATACTTTAATAATTCTAAGCACTTTCTTATTTAAAATAATCATTTATTTAGATGAGCCTAATTCTTCCAGAGCTCAAAGACTTGAGATTGGCATTGGATCGACTCAAAACCGTGGACAAAAGACTGACAATAACTGGAACAAATCTTGGAACGCTCATTTTATCAGCAAATTCATTGTCTGTAAAATCATCGGCGAAGTTTACAAATCTCAAAAGAGCAGACAATGATCCTGAAGGTTTTTCAAGCATATTAAATTCTTCTTTTATGTAATTTTCAATGCATTCAAGTTTAAATTAATTTTATTTTGTTAAAGAGTTGGACGCGAGCGCAATGGCTGATCTATTAGCTCAAAATACTAGTTTCTTCGGAGTTGACGTCCAGATGAAACAAGTTGCAAATGTCATTCCGAACGAATCTTTTAAGCCATCTATTTCTATTTTGAGTAATTTTTGCAAATATTTTTCATCATTTCTGTAATATGTACCTGTATGTTAAAATAATTGATTGATTGATATATTTTCAGGTATTGCTCAACATCAATTTCTTCACTTATGCTACCAATATGAAGACATCAACATTCAGTATATAATTCCAGGTCAAAGTTCAGAACTTATCTGAAACCTGAAATAACAATTTTTACCAAATCTCGTATTACAAAGCAAAGGAATAGAGAAAAGTTTTTTAAAATAATATTACAGCTACATCTTACAAGAAACCTTAAGTATTCCATAAAAATATTTTTTAGTGATATTTCATTTTAATCATTCATATAACTAAATGATACATTAACTTAACGCAATACTTTCCATACTTTTATATTTTACTTCGTCAAATAATTTTAAAATGAACTATTGTTTTATTGTAATAAGTATTAATTTGAGTATTCGTGATGTTTAAATACTAATTGTATTGTCAATGACGTCCTGAATAAATACTCAACATTATCATTTTATCATCCACAAGATTCTAAATAATCATTCCATTACATTGCGAAAACTAATAGTATTTTGGATGTTATAATGAAAAATAAGAGGGATCAAAAAACTTAAAAACCATACGATTCAGTATATTACAAAATATAATAATACTAATATTCCGTATATATTAGTAGGTATATCTTAACAATTAAGTATTCTGAAGTTATCCTTTTCTCAAATTTCATCTACAATAACCATAAGCTAAATAATGTTTCTTATTCCACTAGTATTAAACTCCAAGTGTACAAAAATGAGTGATGATTTGTTCAAGGAATCTTTTAAAAAATATCGAAAAATTCTCGACTCTCATATCTTCGACATAGAGAACTTAACTTCAGTAAATACTGAAAATGTTAATAAAATAGAAATTGAAAGCAAATGTCATTGCACTCCGCCATTTGGTCTCATTTCACCGCATGAATGGATTGTTTACAATTTCAGTTTTCCAGCCGGTGAACCATATAAAATATAATCCTTTTCTTTAACATTATCGTATTATGAACTACAATATATTATATATATATATAAATTTTTCTAATTTCAGGACTAATTTTTATAAAGAATCCATTTACACCTGAAGGACAACAGTATTGGATTTCACAATGTCTCACAGATTACCCATCGCCTCCGCATATTACGAATATCCTTAATTTAAATACAAAGTTAAAAAATTCAATAATATCTAGTATAGATTTTAATAATGATAATGCTAAAATTGCCGAAAATGAAGATTTTTTTCGAAAACTACGATGGATCACATTTGGTAATTTGGATTTTTTGAGGTTTTTATTCATGCATCATAATATTCACTCATTCTAACAATTTCTTACAAAGTTCATTTTGATATAATAATTATTTAAATTGTCAATTTCAGGTTATCATCATAATTGGGATACAAAGGTAAAATACAATTAAAATTAACTATATTATATATAATTACAAATCTGAAAACAAAACTAAAAAGTTTTAAATTTTGTGTTTTTATTTAGTCATAATTTATATACTTTCTAATAGGTATACGAGGAAAGAAACAAATGCGATTTTCCTCCTGATCTCAAAGAATTGACAAAATACATGGCGATTGTTCTTGGATTCAAGGATTTTGCTGCTGAAGCTGCCATTGTTAATTATTATCATCTTGACTCAACTCTCTCTGGCCATGTGGACAAGTCTGAAGAAAATAAAGAAGCTCCTTTGTTTTCAATAAGGTAGCAATCTTTTCATTTATTGAATTTTGATTAATTTAAAGATTTAATTTAACGAGTAAATAATTTACTTTTAATATGAAATTACAGTTTTGGCCAAACAGCAATTTTTCTTATTGGTGGATCAGAAAAATCTATAACTCCTCTCAGTTTGTACCTTCGAAGTGGCGACGTTGTGATAATGGCAGGGAAGAGTCGAGCATCATATCATGCAGTTCCACGAATAGTTAAAACCGAAGATAAGCCATGGAATGATTTAGAAATTACAAAGTCAATTTCCTGTAAAAAAACAAAAATTGACCCTACTACCGATTGTGATTGTCCAGCTTCTTTGAGCAATTTTAATTTTACTTCATTTCAACAAGTCATTTCTAAATGGTCTTCTTTTTCTCAACGTTATATTAGTGAGTCGCGAATTAATTTAAATGTCAGACAAGTTCTTTTACCTGGGACATCTAAGCTACAAAAAAATTAATAAAAATGTAAAAAAAAACTTCTTTTTAAACTCATTAAAGGTTAAAGCTTTATCCATATTATATTATTATCAATTAATGATCTTTTATCACAGCATGCTAGTTGAATTTTTAACAAACTACTAAAATAAAATTAAAATTTTTAGCATATAATGATATGATATTGATCAATCTTGGATTTCCTTAATAAATTCGCAAATGACTTTAGTTGATAAAAGTGAAAACCATGTTTTTGGCAGATTTCCTGCATTTCATGTTATTCGTCCTTTCAACGTCGTATGAATATAAATTGTGTTTAAGTCTCAACGCCTTCGTTTCAACCTTCAGTTCAATTTTCAGTCTGTGAGTGTATATTAGTTAGTGAGAAATGTAAACAGTCACGCTTGTTTGTCGGCACCTCAACCCTCAACATCTTTTCATACTCGCAATTCCAATCCACTTCTTCCTCCAATGAATCACTTTGACTTCAAAATTCAAAAACAAAGAGCTTGAGAAAGAAGGTCAACCCAAACTCCACATATTAATATAGCAGAGCCTAAATAGTCAACGTGTCTTTTTTTCTTTCGTCAAGTGAGCATTAAACAGATCAAATTTCCATATCCCACTCCTCTTGGGTTTGTTCATAAAAATGAACAAAGTGGTGTGGCGGCCTGATAGTCCTCTTCTGCTCACTGTCTCTCAAGGCCCAAGCTCCATTAGGAAATCTTTCTTTTTGATTCCTATTCATAGGTATATAAAATAAAGTGTACAATCGATCCACTCCCACACACACTCATCCTAACTCCACTTTTATTACCCAATCACTTATTGGCTCAACCCATATTTATGTATTTACCAATATGCTCAACAAGGCCTTTCAATAGCAGTGAATTTTCATTTTCATTCAAAAATTCAGAAACTATAAATAAAAATCATTTATAAGCCAAAATTATTTTAATTGATTTCCTCGCTTCAAATTGGCTAATTAAAATGATAAATTATGGGAATTAGTGAAGGATAAATTAAGCAGATAGGCTAAAATTGGATTGTTTAAACAACTCATCTTGTGTGACCCTTTTTATCATGTTTCATCTATTCGAGGGAAGAAGAGATAAAAAGTGATGAACGTGGATATGAAAATGAGTTAAAGGTCAAAGTCGAGGAGCGACGAGACTTTGTAATTTGAGCACTTAAACGCTCCACTTCCTTTTCCATTTCTACTTTACGATCACAGACGAGATTAAATTGGAGAAATATGTTACATGATTATTAATATACATGCCCAATATTCTGAATCGCATTTAATTGTTTCACTCAACTTGTGAGTAATGAATAATGAAGTATGAGGCCAATGTTTATTTAGCAAATGTAATATTATTTATGATGATGCCCATGCTCACATAAATTCCTTTTTATTATGCGTCTCAGTTGAGCAATGTATAATGACATTTTTCTCATAAGGAACCAATGAGCAAATTAGTTAATTAATTTCTAAAAACTCAAATACTGTTTTTCATAGCTATTAAATCATTCATTGAAATGGTCATAATTAAATAGTAATTTGATCCTATATATTATATAGACATTATACTAATAATGTAAAAAGAGCTATGCACTATTCATTTTCAATGTTTTCGGATAAGGAAGCTCGCGAATGCGGAGAAAGCATGGCGTGTCGTAAAGAAAGGATAAAAGAGGAAGTAAAAAATGGATTTCGCCCAATGAGATGATAACGCCACATTTATTTGGTCGAGTGCGAGCTACGCCGTGAACTTTAATATACTTTTTCCTAATAATATGATTCTATACACATTGAGATTCAGAGCGTATTCGAAATCGGTCAAGCGGAAAACACAATGTACGGCCCAAAATATTTGCCTGAAATTGATAATAAGTCAGAGACTGCTTGAACAGGGATATTGACATTTAAAATACATTTTTCTCATAATCAAATAGGAACACCGGGTCACGTAAATAATAAATTTTGCGTCCAACTTATTTCTCGTATACACATTTAATTTACTAAAGACATGTTGATGTGTTTACTACAGACAATGTAGTAATTTCTGATAAGAATCCAATAAACGATGTTTATATTAAAAGCATTAAATTTTATTAAGAATCAATCGATCTATTTAGTTGTACCTTCTATGAATGTATTACTTTGTATGTATAGCGAAAAGGAAATAAGATTCACATTACCCTAATAGATCTATAGATATCACATTTTCTCACCTGACTAATGAGAATTGACGATCCATTCTCTCAATACTCCTCTTCTTTTCACTCCTTTCACACCCATCCATTAAGGGGGAAAGGATGAGGAAGCACATTAGTGGCTGACCATGGAAAACTCATCGATTCTTATTTATATTGGCCAAGGAATAAATGAATCATTTTTCCATTATGAATTTTAGTGAAAAACAGTCATTGGAGAATATTCATGGATCGATACGAGTGTAAAAGTAGAGGTAAATGAATAATTGAACATTTAAGTGTAGTAAAGTGTTGTAAAGTGTTTTAAATTGCTTTATGAGTTTTAAAAAAAATTGAACCAGGGGTTTAAACATTCAAATAAATGATTCAGGCAATGATTCTAGACATAACATTTTTAAATGCATTTATAATTCATAATATTATGTCGTGTGTAGTTTTGGGGTTGAGTAGCCGTTGAGTTTTCGAGGCAGAGTGGAACGGCGCTCTTGGGCTTGCTGAGCTCTTCGTCGTTCCGAGAGGAGTTGACGCCTTTTTGGTTCCTCTGTTCATTCCTCCTCACGTTCTCTTTCGAGTCAGAGCTAGCTCTTAAACGAGGTTTCTTCAGCCAAGGGGTCATACAGCCACACATTGAGTGGGCTTTCGAGCCTAGAACATTTAATTAAATTAAGCGTAGAGGGATTATCATGAGAGTTTATTCTTAGACCCGATATTTGACGTTTGTTTTTGGCAAAGGAGTGAAGGTAGAGGAGGACGAAGAATGTGGGTGACATTATAGGGTTGCGTGAGGACATCGAGTTGAGTATTGGGAAAGGAGCTGGTAAGGATGCCGATGTTCTCGCTCGATTTCGGATATCGGAAGTCAACTGACTCCTCGGGGAACAAGTCCTCGTTCTCGAGGTCCTCGTCCGATGAGACGTTGAGAGGATCCCTCAAAAGAGAATTTGGACAGCCATACTACAAGGTAAAGACTTCAACTTTATTCTTTCTTATTTATTAATTATAATTGTAATGAATAATGATAGAGGAGGAACAATTAAATTTTTATTAAATTGAACAATATGACATTCTTTAATTCTTCAAATGAGGATGAGAACACATGAGTACAAGTAATAAGGGCAAATAATCCAATCGTTCATTATTTGCACAAAAGATATAAATAACTGATAGGATAGGACATTGCCATTTAATCTTCATTGACACAGGACATGATACATTTTACATGTTTTGCTGATTGCCTATAAATGTCGTTAGCGCTTATCTGAATTTTCAGCATCAACAATCATTTATTTAGTTGGCTATTGTTTATAACTAACGAATAACTTTATTACTACAAACTACTCTATACAATTATCCTATTTAGGCTACTATCCTATTCGTTATGTCAAATCTGCAATTTACAAGAAATGAGAATGTATAAGAAATAAAAAATGCTTGTTAGGAGAATCTACAAACTGAAAAAGTCATTCATTAATATAAAATATTTTAAATTGTTATATTTTGCATTTTTGCTCCATGGTTCATTATTCCATCATGATCAGATTTATGTCGAAAAGAGCAGGGTAGAAAGATAAATATATGCTGACAATGAAGTTTAAATGTCGATCCCTTCAAAGCTTAGATGTTTAAGAGATATGAGAGACTGAGAGATAATGAAAAATTAATGCTAAACTCAACAACATTATAAGTTTATTAGAAATAGTTCTGTAAATTACGTCTCCATCTAATATCTAATTGATATTTCACAAGTGCTGATGAAGTTCAGCTACATGTTTATGGGGCGTTATGAGTTTTCTCGATGTAAGATCTTTGGTTAAGCATAGAATTCATCTCTGGACTTATTGGAGATTGGAGTATTGCATTTTTGCGTTGCATTGGAAGGGTAGGAAAACAGTTGGTTGAACTCCAACAATCCAATGTCCTAACTAAAAAGACAAAAGTCCAAAAGCTCTTCGCGCCCTTAGACATCCATTCCTCTTTTTCATAATTCTTACTTTTGCTTTGTTTATTATTTTAACTGTTTATTTTATTTTAAATTAATATACATTTTAATTTAAAGTCAAGTTTTTAATATTGATATTTGAGTCTATCTTTCATGCATTCAAATCCCTGAAGGCTGAAAGTCTGTGATAATCGCTTCTAATCTTCATTTGACAGAAAAGTGAATTTCCCCAATCGCATAAAATATTTGCTTGGATTTCTACCCTATCTGCATAACTGGCATTCGGAGATATTTCGGGGGATTGAAAGTACCATTTTTATTCTTATTATGGAAAAAAATAATTTTTGTAATTTCCTTGAGGAAATTGCTTACATTCATATTTGATTCTTCAAGTGAGTGATGGCCCTTTTGTCAAAATTACCCAATTTTATTATTTATGAGAGAATTCCTATTTGAATTTTATATTCTCCCAGCGCTCAGGCATTTTTCTTCATTACATACTTTCTTTCTTTGATCCCGATTCCTCATTTCTCTCCAGCCTCTCTCAAAGAACAAAGAATATTTATTAATCTTATGTTTAGTATTAAATGAATCCTCCATTTCTATTCAAATTTCATAAGTTTTTTTCTTTATTTATCAAAATTAACTGACAGGTAATATTAACAATAAGTTCTTTTTGAAAAGCTCTTTCAAAAAGGAATCGGGGAAACTTGCGAATACTATGAATCATTACGCTCTGTTCATATTTTTTAACCGACAAAGATTAAATATTTTAATTATAAAATATGTATAAGAATAATTGAGTGCTAATTAATTGGTTAATTGAGTTAATTAGAGCTAATTGTTTCTTGAATTGTTACTAAATGGACTTTCGTTTCCAGACCGCAGTGGAAGCAAAAGGAGAGTTGGATTTCGGTGAATTGGAATTGGAACTCTTTGACTCGAGATACATGGTTCGGGGACATAAGGAACCCAAGTGGCGCGGGTATAAGTATAAACTAAAACTAATTAAATATCAGTTTCATTACAATATCAAGTTAATTATATAGTGAATCGAAGAGTGAGTAGATTAGTTTTTAGTAATGGCAATTTGCTATTTTGTCGTTAAAGGTGGTGTAAGCCGTCATGCATTCCGATCTCCATCATCCTTGTTCTTATTGCCCTCGTCGTCATCCTCTCACTCCTTGATCAGAAGTGGGAAGATGAGCGGAGAGAAGAGCAAGCCTTGCTAGTGCAGGAATGGGCCAAATGCCGAACAACGTGCAGGTTCGGTTAAAATATTATTTAAATAAAAGAAATTTGTTAAATGATTAAATTTATAAAAATTTAAAGTTTGATTAGATGTAGTAGTCTTTTGTCTGTAGTTTGAACAGAACAGTTAGATCTATGCTTAATCTGGAATTTTTAATTTAGTAGAATTTCCTTTCTTATCTTATGATTAAAAACGATTAAATTTATTTTCTTGGGTTGTGTTTAACCCATTGAAAATGAACGAAGAAAGTTATAAAAGAATTCCAATTAGATATAAATCATTTTAAAAGGATGAGCATTGTCGAGAGCATCCCAGAAGGAATTTATTTCAACGGAACAGTAAAGAATCCATCAACGTACGATGCTTGGCTTCAGTTGCTCGAGTTAGCTGAGAAAGAAATTGACATTGGGGCTTACTACTGGACGCTTCAAGATTCTCACGAAACTGCCAATCAGGTAATTATGAAGTTAAGAAGTCAATTTTATTCATATCTGAAATATTTAAGAATTTTTTATTTGATACTTAAATATTAAAAAAATAATGCAAACGATAAAAATACCTCTTTATTTTTTATTCTGGGTAATAAAATGGGAATAAATAAAGAGGCGGAATGAATGAGATAATTTTTGGCACGACATGAGCGAAAAGAGTAATGGGAAACACATGGTGAGAGAATACTCTTGTATCTCTAAATGTTAAAAAAAGATGGGAATGGTCGGGGTGGAATCGTAGGAAATGAACGGGTAATAAACGGCGACATAAAAAAAACCAGGGTTGAACCTATTAAACTCCTCTCCCTTGACTTTGCCCGGGACACGAAGTAAATCAATTTTTTACAATTTTTATTTGATATATGAGTTTAAAGAGTGAATGAGGCGAAAAGTACTAGTGGTGTTTTATTCCCATTACTTAAAAACCATTAATATGAAGCCAAAAAACGAAAACATGATTTTACAATATAAAATATTAAAATGGCACTGGTTTTCTGAAGGGTCGAGATATTTTTAATCGGTTAATGGAAGGAGGTACCACGCGAGGACTTAAAATTCGAATTGCCAAGAACATTGACTCTAATTCAATGCCAAATGTGGACACGAAGGAGTTGGAAGCCGCTGGGGCAGCCTCGGTCCGAAGTGTCAACTTCACTCGACTCATTGGTGATGGGATTCTTCATACAAAGATTTGGGTTGTGGACAAGAAACATGCGTACATTGGGTCTGCGAATTTGGACTGGAGGTCTTTAACACAAGTGAGTTAATTTTATACAAAAAATGATTTGTATAAAAAAAGTCATTTGTAAAATAAATACATGAATAATGTAGTTTATTTCTTACACCTGTTTTTCTTGTGAACAGGAAGAAGGAATTGAGGTTTTTTAAATTGAATGTTATTTTAATATTTAAGGTGAAGGAATTGGGTGTTATAATCACGAACTGCAGTTGTTTTGCAAAAGATCTCCAAAAGATCTTCGAGGTAAGGAATTCATTGACAATTTCCCACAAATTCTGTTTCTAATCGTGATCACGATTACATTTTCAGGCCTATTGGGCCATGGGAGTGGAAAATGCCAAAATCCCCACCGTTTGGCCTTCCAAGTTTACGACCCTGTACAACAAGAACCACGAAATGGACATTTCCTTCAATGACTCCAAATACTCTTCATTTATCTCCGTAACTTTTTTATTTTAACTCGATTATATATTATTTATTTCAAGGAAAGTCCACATTTAATTGATACTTTGATGATGAAATTTCAGAGTTCTCCGTCGGCCTTTTGTAGCAAAGGGCGTACAAGCGATCTGGAGGCAATCTTCCATGTGATTGACTCAGCTTCCGAGTTCGTCCATATAGCCGTCATGGATTATTTTCCACTCCTTATCTACAAGCCAAAACCAACGTAATTCCGTATTTCACTTTAATCATGTTTTATTCATTTTTGCAGAAAAACGAATCAAGAAATTATTGAGTCAGTGATTCAAAATCACAGTTTTGAAAAATACTTGCTCAAATCATTATAATAAATTGTATTTAGAAATTCAAACGGCATTTTTCTTTACTTTTTAGCTTTAATTTTAAAAAGTATACTTGAGACTCGAGAATAGATGTTTTTATTAAAAGGTATTGGCCGGAGATTGAGAATCGATTGCGGAGTGCAGCTATCGACCGTGGAGTGAAAGTTCGACTTTTGATGGCTAAATGGGCTCATACAAGGAAGGAAGCTCATCAACTTTTAAAGTCCCTTCAGGATCTCAATGGATTGGCTCCAACCGTCGACATACAAATTGTTAGTTTTCTCACTTCATTTCCCCTTCCATTCAATTCCACTTACCTTTCGTCTTATTTAATTATTAAGCTCATACTCAAATTCAATTTTCCTAAGCTTTACACTTTCCTTTATTCTTTCTCTTACATGAAGGGAAATAATCATTTGGAAAATATTATAGAAAATGTTCTCGGTGAATTCCACGGCTGAGCAGAGCCGTATACCCTTCGCTAGAGTCAACCACAATAAATACATGGTGACTGACAAGTCCGCGTATATTGGTACGGAACATTAAATTATAAATGCATTTCATAAAACATTAGATTCAACATGGCATGTCCATTACGCATGAGGTATTTTATTTAATAAGGTTTGTTTGACGTTTTAGGCACGTCCAATTGGTCAGGAGATTATTTCGTGTCAACTGGGGGAGTCGGAGTTGTCGCGACTCCAAAGAATTCTAGTGAATCCTCCGTTGCGCGAGAATTGGCTGATGTCTTCGAGAGAGATTGGAATTCCGCGTATGCTAAAAGCCTTGAAGACGCTTTTAAAGAGGAATGAGCCAAGAACGAAAGAGGCTCTTGATGATCTCTTCTTCAAGACTCGAAAACTTTTGTAATCGAAAGGACATTTGTATAGTGACAAATAAACCATGGATCTTTCTCAAAAACCACTTGAGTGATTATGGCTTAAATGTGATTCAATGAGTGAAAATGTTTAAAAAATTATTTATTAAATGTTATTAAATATTAACGATTATTAAATATTTAATTAATACAACTAAATATCTATAATCTTAAATTAATATATGAATATATATATATATTGAAATTAACAATTCTAACTATTTAATACAAAGTTATATACAAATATAATGTCTCTTTTCTCAATTGTGCCTTATTTAACTAACTTATTAATATACAAGCAAAATATAAAATTAATATTTTAGACAAGATTTCAAATACTGTAGACATTGACGAGACAAATATTTATTTGTATGCAACAATTTCGAATGTCCGCTGCTACACAAAGGATTAATAAACAAATTTTATTTTGAAATGAACGTCTTTAGCGTCTATTCCATTAAAAACAAACCGTTTATCCAAAAACTACGCATTATTTCCCTATTATCTCAGTAAGTCTTTGGATTGACGGAAAAACTAGGGGAAAAGTTCATATAGCTAGTCGTAAATTCTCAAGGAATGTATATATCCTTTATAGAATGAATGAATTTAAACGGGGAGACTAGGGAGAAAGTCATTAGTCTCATTAAGAAAAGGAAGTGAGATGGAAGTGAATTGAAGTTTGATTGTGGCTTCTCGTGTTCGAGCCTCATTCTTCACTCTCGCCTACGTCTTTTTAGCTTCATCTCGAAATCAACTTTTTAGTCGAGTGGAGTCATTCGATCAAAGATTATTTCTCCATAGATTGTTATTAATATTCCCACACCCGTATAATAATCGACTACCATCAACTCCCACCAATTATCCTTCATTCTCCTTAAAGTCACAAACCAATGAAGAGAAACTCCTGAGTTTTCATTCAAAATTTATCATTATAATTAACAATTAACAAGAGAAAGTGTTTTCCCTCGTTTGGCTTTTATTGACTTAAACAATATGAAAGGTTCAATTGGGCTTCTTCTCATAAGGTAAATGTAAGAGCTAAACGCCTTCTTCTATTTAGAACTGTTCTTAAGCCATTGCATGAGTTGACGAGGATGAATAAATGAAATGTGTTGTTCGTCGTCGTCCTTGACAGCCGAATCGATCTAATGAAGGAGGAAAAGAGAAAAAGGTTTTTCCTTTTCTTTTCTGGCCGTAGGTGAGTGAGCGGAAATGACATCGTACGACGAGTCGATCGAAGTCCTCGACGGGGAGGAGATGAGAACTCCAAGAAAAGAAGAGAAAGACATGGGAGAGCGTCGACCGAGGACGGCCAAAATGACTTCTGCTAACCTTCGACCTCCCCCATCTGGCCCGGAGAGTCGACCAACCTCTAGGCGAATGGACACAATGGTGAGTCAGAATAAATAATTGGAGAAAAATACCTTAAAGTATTTCTATTGTGTAGTTTACCCTATCACTTATTTTATGCAATGGAATACAAGGAACTAATAGTGTGTTTATGTGTTTTCCTATTCGAGAATCCAGGAAGCAGATGAAGAGCGGAACTTGAGTCCGGAAACGACAGATGTGGAGGGCGAAGAGGAAGAAGAGTCACAGTCTCAACCCCCTCAGCTCGACGGGTAGAAAATATTTAAATTTCTTCATAACTCACCATTTTACATCGTTCACATCGTCCATATGTCTCCATTTTCACTTTCCTCTCTACTTTTTTACACACCTTTGCACGCACTCACAGTATTAACTTAAATACAGGACTTAAATCGCACACGCATTTATTTTTTAAAACTCCAATTAATTTCTCATAATGCTAGTCCTCCTGACTGACAAAAAGGAAGTTATTTTACTCCATGACATGACACATGATATTTTCAAACGATTTTCAAAGATAAGTAGACATTATCATAGAGAAATGTACGGGAATCCTCAAGCTCGAATGTATCGTTCGAATGAAAGTTACGAGGGGCTTTCAAACAGCGGCCGAACTTATGTCCTTCCAACCAACAGCTATGTTGATAATTCCTCAACGGACCAGGACGAAGAAGAATTCAGCCCAGAATCACATGAATATGAGGCCATCGTCAGAAACTTGAGTTTTACGAACAACGTGATGAGCCCCCAAGAGGATTATCCAATGGGATATTTTGATGGAGAAGAAGATCCCTATGAGTTTTCATCTCCTCAAGAGGTTTTTTAATCCTCGCCTTTTTCTTCCAATTTCCTACCCTTTCTCTTTTATCTCCTTTCTCTTTTAATCTATTCTTGACCAATGACCTTCATTGTGTTCTTAATCTTTTATTTCTTAAGCCTTTTAAGTTCAATTTGTTCATTAATTAGGAAAAGGCTTATTTGATGAAGAAGAGTAAGCTCAGAGAAATCCAACTAGAGAGAATGAGAAATTTCACATCTAAACGTTTGCGAGCTGTGTCAAAAACCCCGGGAGTTTTTACACCCAATCGGTTTTAATTGCACTTTTTTTACCTCACAGAAATATGAATCGTATAATAATTCATTCAATGTTTCTTGTTTATTGTCAGGGCTTACAATCCGAACGACTACGAAGGACTCAACGTGTCACCCGAAGTTCGGGAAATATTCAGCTACATTAATGCGTAGGAGAATTTTATAGGATTTCAAAGCAATTTCCTAATAATTCCTAAATTTATTTTTTTAAATCAATATCTTTTACACAGTTATACTCCAGCCGATATGAACAGTTTCCTGGATGTAAAGTTGAAGCCCTTTATACCAGAATATTACCCAAGCGTCGGAGACATTGACGCTTTTATCAAAGTTATTGACGAGGACTTGTTCGACGAAGGACTCGGAATTCGGTATTTGGACGAAGCCTCAGCGTTCCAATCGGACCCTTCAGTGCTTGACTTGAGGCTCCGCTCGATGGCTAAGCAATCTTCGGCTAAGGCTGCCCTTGTCAAGAAAGTCGAGAACGTTTCCAAGAACGGGAAAGTGATTGAGAATTGGATTAAAGACATTTCAGACTTGCACAGATCCAAACCTTCTCCCTCTGTTTACTACTCCAAGTGAGGAATTTGACACATGTTAACTTCTCTCTATATATTGTCTCAACCTCCTGTCTGTGTTGTAGGCCGATGCCGGAGTTGGACGGTCTTCTCGAGGAATGGCCTCAAGAAGTGGAAGAGGCCATGGGAGTCTCCTCACTTCCGCCCCCAAACATCCACGCCGACCTCAACACTTACGTTGACATCGTTCTGTGGTAAGCAAGAGCCTTCATTCGACTCGACTCTCCTTCCCTTCCTCTTCCTTGCCCTTTCAAACATTTGCTTTCTTTGATCCGAAGGTCTCTTGGATATTCCGGTGTATAAGAGTCGGATCCAGAGTCTTCATCTCCTCGCTACCCTCTATTCCACTATGAAAAGGATGAACGAATATGGAACCAACTCCACCAACAACATAAATCAATCAATTGACAGACTAGAGTTTTAATTCTTGTTATTTCATTTTAAAAGGTCTAATTTAATAATACAATTAAGCATTCAAAAATTCTTTTATTTGGAAATTCATACTAAGTATAAGTACAGATTTGTATTATACAATAAATAAAATTTTCATACTTCATTTAATTTTTGGTCATTGGCAAGACTTTTTTCATAAGGCTTAAGTATACCAAAATTGGAATAAAATGGATTACCTTTCAAATGTCATTACAATTACAAGGTATCATTAAATAGGAAGAAACTATTCGATGAGGAAGAATAAGCTTACAACAGTGAAATTCAACCAGAGAGAATGATGAATCTCACATCTGAACGCTCGCGAGTTGTGTCAAAATCCTAGAAGTTTTAACACTCAATCGGTTTTTATTGCGCTCTTTTTTTAATCACAGAGAAGGAATCATAATAATTCATTAATTGCTTCTTGTTTCATGTCAAGACCTACAATCCGAGCGACAACGAAGAACTCGAAGTGTCGCCCGAAGTTCGGGAAATAATCAGCTACATCCAGGCGTAAGAGGATTTCAAAACAATTTCCAAATAATTCCTAAATGTCGACATGTCATGTTACTATTTATTCAGTTTATCTTATCTTCTTCCCCTTTGTTTGTTCAGACATCGGATCTAAATAATCTCATCGATGACCCTTTTATTTGTCAAAATGGAAAGTCGAGATTATTAACATATGTATGACGACAAACACGTATAGTATATCTCGTCAATATATATTATACATTTATTGAGATATTGTGTATGAGTGTGTATGTCTGCCATTAAGTGTAATTTTTCTTTGGTTGATTCCTACATAGAGATTTCTTTACAAACCATTTTTTCATTATCTCTTCTACCTTCAATTGTATTCCTCTCTATCTATTGACTTTTTCCTCCCCTGACTCTTCGGTAAACAGATTTTAAAAGTTGTTTCATCATGAGTCTTCTCTCTCTCCTATTTATATTGTTCACTGATTCTATATGACTATGCACGTCGTCTCGCTCCTCCAAATGAATAATTCAATTGAGAAATGAAAGGTTACACGAGGTTAACTACGTATAGAATCAATTCAGCTCCTTCTTTACATATATTTAAATACTTAAATATTTAGCAGCTTTATCTCCTTTTCTAACGCTATTTTCAACCGCATTGAATATTAAAATATGGCTTTTTAATCACAATAACATCTTTTGTACTTTTTAGCGTTAAGAGGCTAATGGCAAAATGCTCTTTATGTTTATGACCTTTTTTCATATATAAAATAGTATCTTTTACACTAGATATAATCCTGCCAATACAAACAGTTTTTTGATGTCAAGTTATACCCATTATATCAGAATATTAACCCAGCGCCGGTTACATCGACGCTTTCATCAAAGTTATTGACGAAGACATGTTCGACGAGAGACACGGAATTCGGTATTTGGACGAAGCCTTTGCGTTCCAATCGGATCTTTTAGTACTTGATTTCAGATTCCGCTTGATGACTAAGTAATTCTCGGCAAAGGATCTTCTTGTCAAAAGCAGAGAATATTTCGAAGAACGGAAAAGAAATTAAGAATTGAATTAAAAGACATCTCAAACTTGTAAAGAGGACCTTCAAACCTTCTCCTTCTGTTTACTACCCCAAGAGAGCAATTTAAATACTACAGATTTGCTCAATTCACAACTCGCATACCCTGAGCCTTAGTTAATACTCTTGAAAAGCTTTTAATGCATTGGAAGGATTTCCTATAATGCTTACATATTTATAATAGCACTTAAGTAAAAGTAAAAGTGCGATATATAAATATGTATGATAAAATGAAGCCAAAGATATTTTTATGCGATAAACTCTGGTTGGTATACACGTATACCCATGAAGTGAACTTTATATAGAAGGAATAGAAAAATGAATTATGAGTTTATGTTCAGTTTATGTTGAGTTATGAGCATTAAAAGCATTAGAGAATTCTACGTGAAATGATGTGAGTTGGGATTTGAATATATGCGAAGATATTTAATTTCCTCTTTGAAAAAGATAAGGACTTTCCTCTCTGGATGAGAGATAATTCGAAAAAAGAATTTTGAATCCCCCATTTCCATAAAGTGATGCCAATCTGTTTGAACTTATAATTTCATATTTGATTCTCTGTTCATTTCCAAATCCAGACAAATTATTCATACCAATAGTTATATAAGTAGTATAGCATACCAAGAAGCATTATTATAATCCTAGCATGGGCATTGGAAAATTGAAAAGCTTCCGTTGGGTCTTGGCAAAAGACTCCACCGATCCACCAGGGCGATAAAAAAGACAGATTTGAAGGGGGAATCCTTGAGTAATCTATTTTCAAAGTTTAGAAGATGAGACTGTTACTAGTGGAAGTAGTGGCGTGGGTCTCAAGATCTTCGTCTTCTCCCCATACATTCTCCCATCCTCCTGTCTGTGTTTGTGTGTGTTCGCAGGCCGATGCCAGAGTTGGACGATCTTCTCGAGGAAAGGCCTCAAGAAGTGGAAGAGGCCATGGGAGTCTCCTCACTTCCGCCCCCAAACATCCACGCCGACCTCAACACTTACGTTGACATCGTCTGTGGTAAGCAAGAGCCTTCATTCGACTCGA
>VJMY01000033.1:181984-226721 GCA_009869795.1 Neelides sp. FZ-2019 | reverse complement strand
ACACATTGACTCTTTGGCTCTTTTCCAGGGATATTTGTGGGAGGACAACAAGACGGTTGTGGAGTGGCTCAAAGCTCAACTCAGCTCAACCAAGTCCATGGTGGATGATAACATCCAGAGCTTGAGGAGAGACACGGTGCTTTCCCAGGCCAATACGCTCATGGAGGTAGGACTCAAAACAAAGAAAAACAAAACAATTGAAAAATTTGCACTTCCTTGAATGGAAATTGAATTGAACTGGATGAGTTAATTTAATTGAAATGTTCATAATGCTGAAATAATTGAGTTGGAGATATTAAAGTCATTGTGTAATGGTAGGAGCATCCAGAGCTGGCCGTCGACTCCGTCGTCCATCTTCTTCAACAAATGAACGGGGCACAGCGGGCTGAGGCGATCCGAGCTATTTCCAAAATGGACGGAGTCGGGGACGTCAAGGTCCAGTCGGCCCCTCCTCCTGAAACTTCCCGCTCCGAGGAATCCTAAATATTACTTTCTACAATATAAAAAAAGACAGTCAATTTTCTAAACCGCGTCAATTTGGTTCATCTCCCAAGAATACGTGTGTAGGGTCTAAAGAGAATTGAGCTCGCTTAAAAATTAAGGATTTATATTTCTAAAAGAACTCCGCGTGCTAGAAACTAAACAATAATGATGAAATTTATTTAAAAAGTCAATATATATCTATATATAATAATTAAAAAATATTAAAAAGTATATATTTGCTGTGTAGAGGGGGAGTCTTAAATACTTATTGTTAGCTCACGTCCTTCTTTAGATAATTAAAAAATGTCTCAAATCAGATGAATCGTTTACTAAGAATGTATGTCATCGTTTTTGACCCGTAGAGGTACTATCTAAAAGTAAGAATTTATAATATATAACTACATGTTAGGTTTAAGAATCAGGTATTTGTATATTATTTGACGATACTACAGAATTGGTCCAAAGAGGTTTCTATGTCTAGGGTCTAACGAAGGAATATATTTTTCTCAATGGGTGAACTTCGGGTGAAGTTGATTTTGAATCTCTGGGAGGCTCAATGTATCCATTTTCCCCAACGGAGGGCTTTCGACTCCCCCACACGGAAATCCGCTTACGGGGAGGAAAAGTCAATTTTTAATCACTTTCAAATCAAATATATAATCTAGTAAATGGTTCTTATTCAGAATATCTCCTCTTGTTTAGACATTCACAGTAGCTTGTTTAGAGGAATATGAATAATATTATATAATGAAAGATAATTAAGTAGGCAAGTAGACGTGCGAACGTATTTTAGGAATATAAATATAGGTATATCTTAAAAAATAAAAATATTCATAGGCATAAATATATTTTCATCACATATGTTTTGGTGCTAAGAACTAAAGGTTAAATTTATTGAATGTTCTTTCAAAAGAATCAAATAATAAATGTACGTGTAGTCCTCAACGAGTTTTCCACTGGGTATCATTTATTTGGAACATATAAATATTTTACTGAAATACATCTATGTACTTTATCTGGACTAATAAGTAAGATAAAGCAATTGGAAGTCTAAGGAGTTGATAGTAATTAGCTAGAGATTTGGACTGAGGCTTCTCTTGACGCCACCACCTGGTGCAGGATATCCATCGTATTCTTCCAACTGCATAAATGTAAAAAAATGGAATTTAATAATGTGTAATATTCATATAAAAGCATTAAACATTGGAATATTTAAAAGCATAAATACAAAAATAATGTTTACACTCATGAATTATCATTAAGTATTACATGATTAAAATAATTATATGCAATAATATGAATCTTCTTCCATAAAAGTATGTTAATTAAAGAAGAATGTTATTTACTATTTCTCGCTTTTTAAAGACCTCTTGATTCACCAAACTTTCGTCTGGCATCTATAAAAAAAGTTTAAGGATTAAAAATTTTGTTTCCATTGATCTGAATGACCTTAACTTACTATATGAGCCTTCGCGAACCCCATGATGTTGAGAGCAAAAAATAAAATTGAGAAAATGAACAAAAATTTCATTTTGTTAAAATATATTTTCATCAGTTTTTTGGCGTTTGGCTTCTCAACTTTCTTCTTGACTGAACTTCCTTCATCTTTTATAATGAAATGACTATCCAAATGGGGTCATCAAGAAAGTCATTAGGATAATAATTGTTTTATCTTGTATTGTTATTACATCTACATGGTTTCTTTATCCAAAGATTACCTTCAAGGAATAAACTCCTGGTCACGTTCAAGAAAATATACACATATTTCCAGTTTTGACTAGTTTGTTCAATTTCCAATAAGCGCTAATCACTCACTCATGTGAACATAAACAATGTTTTCTCCATATTATTCATAGTATTATAATTTTAGATTTCTTTACTAATTTCTAATTAGTTAAATCCTCATGATGGAAAATTTACGATCTTCATAAATTAAACAAACATTCATAAATCTAGTGACTCGAGATTCAAAATGGTGAGAGCATCAAACTTCAAGTGCAAGTGTAACGATATTACTTGGTCATCTGCAAAAAATTCCAATAGACGGCGAAGTGAAATGTTGCAATTTGCCTCATTATCTCATTAATCTCTTCAATTTTAATACATACCTATGATATTGTCCATTTGCCTCTCCAGATACTTTTAATGTTGAATTAACTAATAGTTATTAACCAGTCAGATATGGAATATTGGATTTGAATGAAAATTTGGAAAAGAAAGGGATCTAAAGTCAAAACCACCCAGTTAATGAATAAAATGATAATTGAGATTGCTAATGCTCCGAAAAATGAGAACAAAATGTAGCATTTATTTAGAGTTATATCATGATCAGGACTCATTCATGAGCTATATGTATGTGATCAGATTAGAAATATCGGCTTGATATGTAACAAAATTTTTTATTATGCAGGTAATATAATATATAGTAGCTTTAATAATTATAGAAATTTTCATATATGTATTTTTTAAAAAGCTAACAATTATGTATTTGATGTCTCTTTTCACTTCTTTTAAGTTTTGTTTTTTAATTTATTTTTCTTAGAATTCTTATTATTTTACGTTTTGATTTCAACATGATTCAAGAAATTTTTTACGCTAAACAATGTTTAAAAGGAAATTCTTCAAAAAAGTTTAAAAACAAGTCTTGTTCTACTCAATGTCCAATTAAATGTAGCAAACACATATTAAATATACTAGCAATTTATATTTAGTGCAACTAATAACATCAATTCATTACAAAATACAAACATAAATAGGTACTCACTACAATATATCTAGAGTAAATAACGTTAATTAGTAAAAAATAAAAGTGAGAATATCCTTAAACATTGAAGTAAAAAGCGTGAAATGGGAAAAATTGTAAATTAATAACTATTTTATATAAAAATTTTAAGGCATTCGCATTGTATAGGAAAGTTATAATTAAAAACGGAACAATCCGCCTAGGATTATTTTCAACGGGAATTTTAAAATAATTTTTTAATTAATTACACATAAGCTTATTTAATAATATATATATACACAGAGTAAACTACATAAAGAATTTCGCCGAGTCGAATACAATGTTAAATAGAATACGCAATCCATTTGTATTTATTGTGGAATTATATAATGTGTGCATATATATTATCAAAGACAATTTTTAAAAGTCATAAAAATTTCTATTTAGGAGACTACGATTGTTGTCAATATAACAATAAAACTAACAATCAATCATACAATATCTTCACTCCATGTCAAAAAAGTATCAATTATATTAAATAACAATTGTTATATTTTAATATGTAAAAAGCTAGGTTTAGAGTAAACGGTAAAGTACCGAAAGCAAATCGCAGACTTCTATACGGGTGTGCTAAATAAAATTGAATTTACAACTAACAATAAATCGATTAATTGAAATGACACTTATTATTTAAAACTTTAAAGATAATTATTTCCACTCTTTTAAAAATCTTGACCTAAAGATAGTTTATAAATAGGTTAGTTTACTTCAATTAAAGTTAGTTATAGTTTAGTCATTTTATGGATATATTCAAGGGGTTCCATTTTGATTCATGGTTCAACTATTGATATCTCCATTCTCTTCTCTTAAAGGACACTTCGGAATTCATTTTATTCACTCTTTTAAATATTATTTTTTACTTAATCAGTCTTTCGTGTTATAAAAAACCGTTTCTTTACTAGAAAATTATTTAATTTTCTTTAATTTCAACGTTTGTCGCGTTTGCGATCAATGAAGAAACCGACATGATGGAGAATACAGTATTTTAGTTTTACTTTTAAAATGGATTTAAAAAATCTTCTGGTGTAGCATTGCTAAACAGCAAGCATATTAATTGAGTTTAAAACGGTTAAAATTAACAAAAAATATTTCTAAAAATTACTAAAATTCATCTTTTAGGTATTAAAAATATAATACATGTAGATTAAAAAGCTGGTTAAAATGGGTTATTATTTAGCAAGAATTTTTTTAACCTTCATGTGAAAAAATGAACTTAAGCATGTTTTCGTATAAAATAATGTAAAATCGTCGGAAAATAATTATGGTTATAGTTGGTATAATATACTTATAGTTAGTACATCTATCATCTATTTCATTTTGGCTTGAGAGTTTACTATGAGGAGACTTTGTCAATTTTGGGTCGCCCCTTCGCAACGAGGAGACGCGTCAGCTGGGAAATCAAGTCAAGAATCTTCAAGGCAGGGCCAACTTTCATTCCAGTTAATACAACAAGTTGGTCCTTGTTCAAAGTCATAAACTTTGACCCTTCAAGTTTCTATTTAAAAAACACAAGAATTAATTCATAGACGCAAAAAAGATTTTAATTGTAAAGCATAGCAATTATAGTCTTATATGAAGTTATTAGTTTTTTCAAAATCCCATTTGACTCACATTCTTCAGGAAATTCTCGGCAAAAGCTCCAAAGTCATTAACAGTAAGAAACTGGGCGACATCGTCAGGGTCCCAAATGTGAGGATTCACTTCACCCTCGTAAGACTGTGGGTCAAGTAGCCTCGGAATGATTTTCTTCGTTGGAGGAGGCGTCGCGGGTTTTTCTTTCACCAACAAGGTCATCGTCGTGGCCTTTGGAAGTTTTTGAAGAGCGTCTTTGATTGACTCCACTTTCCCTTCCTTGCGCATGAAAGGAGAAGGCGTGGGGAGTTCGAGTCTCCGAACTTCTTTCCTATTTTGACACAACAAAGCAAATGAACTCCCATGATTTTTTATTACCTAGACCTACAGGGTTACCTAGGGTTAGTTTGTATACCTTACACAACGTTTAAATTTTTGTCATCAAGTGGGGTTAATGAATTTACCTGGCTGAAGGAGCCGGCAAGGTCTTTCCAACTTTGACCACTTTCTTCCTTCCTTTTTTTCCAGCTTTGGGCTTAGGAACGTGAACTGGCGGGTATGGAGGCCTTGGAGCTTCTAAACGATGCCCCACCAGCTCTGACCATCCGACAGGGTAAATGTCAGGCGACGCGGCGTCCAACCATTGATCATACTCTTCTTCCCACCCGTCAAAATGGATCTTCAGAAGCCGCCCCACGATTTTACATATTGTCGCTACGCAAATGAGCCTCGGGTCCATCAAATCAGCCGCCTCGACTTTCATACCGACTTTAAATGGATGGTCGACTTGATCCTAGTTAGAATTAACATGGGGAAAGCAAGAAAAAATGCTATTAAATATGGGGAAAGACAGAAGAAATGCTAATAATGAATGTAAGTGAATGTAATTGACAATAGCAGAGCGCTGACCTTGTTGATGGTGTGGAGAGGCGCGGCCTTTTGGCCCGTCTCTGCAAGGTAGGATTCCCAGGTAAAGGAGTCTCGAGCATAGCCCAGCGGCGGCGTGAGTGGAATGTTGTTCTTCCCCGCAAACCCGCAAGGGAAGACATAAGGCGAAGTGACGTGGTAGCAGAACCAATCGCTCATGCTCACGTCATCTTCATAGCAGTCAATTCGGACCATGATGTAGCCGTAGTTGAGGACTTTCTTCACCGTCGCAACGCAAATGGCAGACAAGTTGAGGGGGTCGATCGCCTCGAGTTTCATTCCCTTCTTCAAGTCCAGAGATGCAAAGTCTTGGTTGAATATTGTCTTGGGAAGAGGATCCGGCTTGTAGCTCCGTGGGCTCACAATGCTGTGCCCAACCGTCGCGGCCCAACCTCGCGGATGAATCAGTGGAGAATCCTCGTGGCACCAGAAACCTAAGAGGAAATGAGTTAAATTGAAGGGGAAAACTTACAAGAAATGCATTTTTAAGAACCTTACCATCATCATTGGAGTCAAAGTAGGTGACATGAAGACGCTTTCCTACGATCTTTTCAACAGAAGCCAATCGAAGTTGACTAATACGATTTTTGTCAACAACTTCTAATTCAGAGCCGAGTCTTGAATTGAATAAAATTGAAAATTAAATTTGTATACAATTTAAAAATGACAAAATGTTAATTTAAAATATATGTCAGGATCCAATCCCGAAAACGTTCAATGGGCGTTTTAAACGACCACAGCTAGACGAGAGCTAGTCAAAATTGTCAGACCCCGAAATCACATTTAAGTAATGAACAATTAAGTTAGATATTGTAAGGTCATGTGTAATAATGTTCAATTATCTTAGGTTAGGTTAGGTCAAAGGCCAAATTCATTTAGTACAATTAAGCCTTGACTGTACATTGCCAATAAATGATTTCGACATTTGGCAATTTTGACTAGTGCTCACCTAGTTGTGGTCGTTTAAAACGCCCATTTTCGGGATCGGACCCTAACATATATATATATACTAAATATTAAAATTACTCGTATTTGGACTTGAGTCCGCTCATGACTTTAGCCTGGAAGTTTTGTGGAAGGGTTCTAGCTCCGGTTAAACGCTTTACAAGAAATTCCCTCCATTCAGTAAATTTTGAAGAAATTGCTAAAAATTAGTGTAAATTAGTGTAACTTTTTAATGAAAATTTTGTTTACTCGTTAAATGATATTTTACCTCTTGGAGGAATTAGTGGCTTTCCTTTTGTAGCACACCATCCAACATGATGAACATCTTCAGAGCATAAATTGACCCAAAAATCTCGTGTTGCGTCATTACTAAATCCCTCAAACCGTAACAACACCTTGTATCCTGTCAAAATACTCGGATTAATGATTAATATGCAAAATATCATTGTTCGGCTAAAAATAAAGGATAGCAATTAATCACCCAGGATTAAAAAGTAAATATCCCAGGATCCAGTCTTACCAGGAGTAAATTCAAATAGCACCGTTATGTTTGCTATTATTCTCAGTATAAAAAATAATTATCCCAGGATCACTTTTTTCAGGAGTCAATTCAAATAACACGCAGTACTACTTGGTTTTTAGCATAAAATGTAAATATCCAAAGGAGGTATACAATAAAGGTTAGAATTGATAACATGATTAAGAATTAGAAAATTAAGATAAACAAGTCAGTGGTTTTACAGAATTACTAAAAACGCTCCATTATTTCCAATTAAAAAAGATGCGCCAATGTAAATCACTTAAATATTCTATTTTAATCATATACTTATATAGTATATAATATTATGTTTATATAAGTAAAATTATCTAATTTACATCGCGTGTGTATAAGATATAAATTACATCTTTACATCTAATACACACATAGAAAAGTGAGCTTGACTTTCAAGAATATTTAACCTACTACTTTATAAGATGAATAACCAGCATAATCATGATAGAATGAAAATGCTTGAACGCACCTTCTACCAATAATGCTCTAGAATCGACAAATCGATAAATAAAAGATGAAGCCACTTTAAGAGACTTCAGCTTATTTTTAAAATCTAATAAATAATAATTATTGTATTTTAATATAATTTATAATATTAAAATTAGTTAAAATATTAAGTTTATACACATATTTATTAGTTTAGAATGTCTCATAGACATTTACTGCCAAATTATTCATCAGATTCAGATGATGAAAACGAAGAACATTTATAAATTACGTATATAACATGATACAACATAAAATGGTCATTATGTTATATTAATGACATTAAATATTAATTATTTTATAATCCTGGATAATTTGCTTTTTTTACTGGAAAAATATTTATTAACTGGGAATCTCAAGATTTTATCCTGAGATAATTGCACTGGGTAACTTATCCTGGGAACATTACTTTTTTCCTGGGTAAAAAATATATTCCCAAAAATAAATACAATATATAATAAATGCTTTATTTAACTAACCATGAATCTTGGTCACAGAAGCCACCCAGAATGCAGTTTGATTATACAACTGATCAACATCCGTGTTTTCAACTTCAACTTTCATCCCAAGAGTCACATTTTCCCACAAATATGCTACTGGGGCCTTTGAATTAAAATGCATGTCCCATTTATTTTTAAGTAAATAAAAATTTAACCGAGTATATTCTATTTATTTTTCAATAAAAATTTATATTTAAATTACGTGTTTGAATGCAGTAACGTTTGCTGCTACAAAATCAGGCTTGTCGAGTAAAGGAGTCCAATCAAAAGTTAATTCGGGGTCTACTTTATTCCTTTTTCGTTGGATCGCTTCAGGGTCAGCAGATGAGGATGAAGAAGATGATCTTCGACTTCGACTTCCTTCACCACCAGAAGACGAATCGGATTCTTCCATGTCTTCAACTTGCGCCTTTGATATGTTTACTACTGTCTGCTAAATCAATTCAGAATTTAATTACAAATATCATCTTGTAAATCTTTTGATAAAAAATGTAATTTATTCAACCTTGGCCTCTTCAATCAAATCAGCCTTTTTAGTCGCAATTTTCACGCAAGCAGGAGAGCAAAAGTTTCTCTTCTTTGTGTAAAAAGCATGCTTCACCCCTACTAACCCACATTGCTCACATTTTGCTAAAATAAACAAATGGCTAATTTATAATTGTGAACAAAGGCAAATCTTGAAATTATATTTTATTTGAATAAATAATGATTTAATTTGCTGTTTAAACTTACCCATTCCTTCTTTTGGTGGGATTTTGGTTTCAAGTGGTCGTTTTCTTGAACCGTTGCTATTATTTCCAGGACTTCCGTTGGTGGTCCCTGGGATGAGAGTGACGGAAACTCCATTGCTCTCAAGGTTGACAGTTGGAGTCCAAGGAGGAGGCGCAATCGGACTCACTTTGGCTGTTTTAGGAGCGTCACTCAACATTGGACCTCTGGCTGTCGGGTCTAACATCCCTCGTTCTGCAAATTCCTTCCATACGCCTCCTCGATCTTTAACACCTATGATTGAGTCATTAAGCACATGATAATTCAACTGTAATCTCTTACCTTGAGAAATATTGATTTCAGTCTCTTGTGACATTTTCTATTTCAATAATTATTCAGCAAACAAGCATTTCTTGCGTAGTATCTAAATAAACAAAGAATTTTTATTTCACAAATACAAATATGTATTAACTTATTATGAAAAACCTCATTTTATTTTCATTTGAGTTAAAAATCCTCAAATAAAGCTTCGAATTACAACTGTATAAATTTGAATAAACAATTCTACTATTTAGAACAAAATCTAATGGTCGCATTCCATAATTGAAACTTTTGAAACTAATATTTTAAAAATAGTTGTCCTATTTGTTTACATACATTTAATAAAGAAAAGGTCTGGAAAGTGTCGTAAACTCAAACAATGGATTCGACTCTGAGCTCACTTGAGAGTCTCCACTCTCCAAGTGTGTAAATGACCGACAACGAGCAAAATAAATAACAATGCGGGGTCTAAAAGTCAAAGGTGAGGTCACTTTTAGGTGAAGTCGTGGTGGCGTGAAGTCGGCCGGCGGGTTGACGTTTACAAGCTCACGCGGCGGGGTGATGATTGTTGGAAGTCCTTTAGTATTTCCGTTTCCTATCCTCCTCAACGTCACGGCTCTCTCCTGAGCTCCGTCATCTTCTCAAAGAGGCTCTGGCGGTGTAAAGAGTTGTGTACAAAGGGGGTCAATCGTTCAAGTGGCGGGTGACCTCCAGGGACGTCGAATATTATAATAAATAAAATGAAGAGCGGTCAGCTGGGTTCCTTCCTGCGACATCTGCTCCCCTCCGGCCCAACCATTTGGATGGAAGGGGATGAAAGAAAGACCGACATCTGAATGAGGAGACAAACAACCAATTAACCCAACCACTTTTCAAATACAACGTTCCTTTGTTCAATTTCAAATTTCCTCTTTTTCCAGAGTTGGTTCAAATTCACACAATTTACCAACTCAATTCTAATTTTAAAAGATGCAAGTATAATAAAGCAATCAACTATATAAACATGATTTCTTAATTCGATGAAAAAATCTTTGCATTCGAATTCACAAGTTTGAATATTTGGAAATGTAAATCTAAGAGAAATAGTGGCTCAAATTGTAAATATGAAATTTAATTATAGATATACAATACTACCTAGTAATTCATTTGGGTAATTTTGTACTTCTATTATATTAATATCAAAGTTAGAAGGAGATTAGATAAATTATGAAGCATAATGTAATAAAGAATTGGAATTTACATTTAGACCTACATCTACCTATGTAAGAAGTAAGATTTAAGAGGATCAAATGATGAAGGCTGTTGAAATAATAATTAACATGAATAGCATATTTTATTTTGTAGATTACAGTTCATATGTAAATTTGTTTAGTAACTTTAAACTTCATTGAGATCTTCAATAGACTAATAGAATATTAGACTAGACTACCTATTTAATTAAGAATAAAAGTATAAGACCAATGTTTCCTGGATAAAATGTGAAGATAAGTAGGTAATATTAGTAATTATGAAAATCATTTGGATATTTTTACTCGTTTCCTTTTGATAGGTAGGTTGTCTTGTAAGTGTAGGTATTGTATATTTAAGTAATAATGTAAATATTAATCCCATTGGAGGAAAACTAATTCGTCTCATTTTTTAATTGAATGAAATCGATGGAAGTGAAAAGAAAGAAGTGGGTTAAAAACCCTTATAATTTTATATTATATATATATCAATTCATCATATATGTCCAAGAAGGAATGTTAAGACAGACTCCCCCATGTGGACTCAAATTAAATATTCATTGCGTGCCAATGTGATATGCATAATTAATTGAGAGATGTCATTAAATACACAAGCATGTTATATTATTATTATCCACACACCTACCCAATAAGATGCTCACAGGTATTTTTCAATTTTTGAACGTTTGAGGGGTCGTGGAGTTGAAAATGAATGCCAGCGTGCGTAGAGAGAAAAATTCTAAGTTATCAGTGAGAAGAGGCTGATAAAAACAGATAAGGGGCCTGAGGTACTTGTCATATCATTTGTGAAAAATTTCCTCCTAATCAACTTCTCAGTTAAATCAACTAGTAGTTGATTTGGGGCGCCGCTGATAAAACTATATGTTCATACGCAAACACTCTTTTCCTATTCGAGAAACCACAGGACAGGTGTCCGAGTGGAGAATTATTCAAGACTCCAAGTGCCCTTGTTGTACTCCCCAAATTTTGCACTCAATTACAATTTCTGTGTAAATTAGTTTGTTAATGAGATTCATTTTTAGTAAGGACCAAGGAACCTATCGAGTTAACGAGGATTAAAAGGTGAAAGTGATTGAGGGATTTGGGGAGGTTTTTCTCCCTTCACTCCTTTTCCATGATTGACGCTCCCGCGAGGAGATTTAAATTCCGCGAGGGAATCTTTCTCGGAATCCCTCATTTCCCTGAACATTCTGCATGCATGCATGTGCCAATCCGAAGAACACAAGGATGGACATTGAGCGAAGAAAGACAATCCAAGGTATGACGAGAGCTCAAATCGTTCAAGCCCGAGTTGGCGAAAATGGATCCTCCAAATGGCCGATCTCCTCCTAGTTCACCGGCGTCGAACCTTTCTCTTCTCCCAATGATGGACAGGGTGGAATGGAAATCAACTCATAGGTTTGAAAATCAATTGAATTACTTAGATTAATGCCTATTAATAATTGCCTATTAATAATAATTATATTAATAATGCCTAATAATAATTAAAATTGACCACAAGTCAAATGATCTCAATAGAATAGTTTAGTTTAATTAAGGCCTTCATTAACTCTTGCGAGCCCAATTCGTAAAGAAAGTCTTTGAAAGAGTCTATATGCCCAATTAAATGTTCCAATTCCGAATTGAGGATAAAATAATCGACTCGGAATGATGAAAACGGAATTTTAAAGTAATTGCTCTTCGTCTCATCAATTATTCTTGGGTTTTGAACTCGAGGTCGACGAGGGATAATAATGATAAATAAAATAAAGAACTTTTTAGTTAGATCAAACCTCCTGGACGACCAAAGCGACTTTCCGATAGAATCTATCAAAACGTTTTTTTCCATATTATTATTATATCATTTTATTCAATGGTAGACTTACGCGTCCGCATGGACATTTTTGCATGTGTATCTGGTCGGACATGTAGGTTAGTATAATCCTATAATGAGTTTGTACTTATATTTATTTCCACTCCTCTTCCCGTCTTCCATATTTACCCTCACTCAATTATTGAGCGGCGAGTGTTCCATGAAGCCCAGTCGAGAAAGACAACTCGCGACATTCATGTCAAGTGGATATTTGGATAATAATATTATTAAATGGCTTATGTAGCGTCAAAGTGTGTCCTCTTTAAGGGACGAATTCATTAAACTCGCATGGGCATTCAATTCCCAATTTCCACTCAATTATTCAAGCCCAAGTTTCTATGGGACGATATGGCGAGCTATGCATTATTCCAACTATTATTCTGACCAGTTCTGTACAAGAAGAGGAAATTGTGTTTATGTACTTAGCCATTTATTGATTCCCTCCCCGCAAAAGCCATAGAGAACGGCTCAGGAGGAAAACCCTCTCTTATATTTTATTTATCTTTTTTAAATAACCTCACTCTTAACCCAATTCTTCCGCCTACGACACACTCAATCAAACTTCCCCTCAAACCCTCGCCGAACTTCGCTAAAGGATCTCCCTCACTTTGGTACAACCCAAGCAAACCTCCAACGTTCCAACTAAGAGGGAAACTTCAAATCTTCACAATTTCAATCTCAGAATTAATCCTTTTTGGGAAGATTTTAAAAAGTTCGTCAGCTTGAAAAGTGAGTCATTCTTCATTCATAATCATAAGTCTAGTCATTTATGTGTTTAGGGATACAAATATACATTTGTTTAATATTAAAAATTATGAGTAATTATATCTTGAGCTTTTATTATGTGAGTTATTAGGAAAACTTGGCTGGCAAAAAGTGCAGGAGTATTTATTATGAATGTAATAATTATAGTTTATGTTGCATGAAGTTGTGAAAAAGTGTGTGTGTATGGTTGTTGGTAGGCAAGGTTAAAGAGAATCACATTAAAGCTAATGTTAAACTGTCTCAAATTTCCGTTGAGGCGAGTGTCAAATGTTTTGATGATACGAAGGTTTTTATCAATTACTTTGCTTTTATTTCTCTCTGACACTCTTCCACGTTCAGTTCAAAGAAATGCCAATTTCCTTAACTTACCTCCACACTTAGGCTTTACTTTCCCATCACGCCCTGTTGTTAATCCTATACATCCGATTACACTCCCTGTTAAGTCATACATACATAAATTATAATAAATATATATATATATTTAGTACCATATTTTAAAGTGAAGAGCTGTACAGTGCCCTTAGCTGTGAAATCACTCGCCGCAGAGCTAACTAGATCTAAGGCTATTTATCCTTTGGGAAATAATGGAAAGTTAAAATGGGAAGCGCATTCGAATTCACCATGTAAATAACCATTTCTACATATCCCAAGTGTTGGGTTCGTCTATTGGAGCTACAGAGCATAATTATATTTTTATATTTAATATGTTTAAAAGTCGTACTCAAAAGAATTTGGGCTGTGTAGTTTATACAATGTGTTTTTTTATAAAATTGTTTATGCCTTCAATTATGAATACATGGTTGATTGCTAATTGCTAGGAAAGAAATTTGTTTACTGACTGAGTCAATTAAATAAATGAGAGTTTTTCTCTTTTGTATTTTAGGGAGTCCATCGACTGCTCTCCCGTCTTGTGTTTTCGAGGCTTCAAGACCTCGACGAAGAACTATTACATCAAGCAGAGGCTGAGCGAAGAATACCCGCTCGCCAACATCCAGCTCGTGGGGGAAGGCGTCAACCGGGCTGGGTTCGTGTACTTTGGGTCTTCAAAGGAGGCCTACAAGGCTCTTGAGCACTCCATTGTACTCACCATTGATGGTCATCAACCTTTGGTTGTAGAAACGCTCATCTACCCAGACGACCTCCTCCCACCGGAAAAGCAAAAGGAAGTCGTAAAAACCAGGCAAGACTACGTGAGGAAAAGATCCCATAGCTCCTCCAGGCCCTTGAGGTCACCTACTTTCTCTCGCAATTCTCCATTTTAAATTCCATATATATATAGTATACCTAGGCTTAATTGTCATTTAATTTCTTTAATTGATTATTATTATATTTATGTTCTGCTAACTCAGTTTCACCTACATATTTATTTAGATGTACTGTGGCTTACAAAGATCTCCGCCTGACCTTATTTATTTTGATGGTACCTTGGAATCTCGCATATTAGCAAAATTTTTATAATAAATTCACGAATATGATTTTTATGAAGAAATATTATTTAATAGTTAACACTTTAGCAATTCCAGGGTATTTTTTCCCACATTTCCATGAAAATAAAAAAAATGATCAGGCGGAGATTTTTGTAAGCCACAGTAATTAAATATGTTTAATTAAATTAATATTTTGCGTTTTGGGCTTTTAAAACCCATTAAAATACTGATTTCATTTGTTTCTTATGATTAATTTTTAGATACCTCGATCACACCGAGCAACCAGGTTATTCTGGACATATAAGTTATTCAGGACAAACTGGTCGCTCAAAACACACCGGTTACTCAGGTCGCTCCGAACACTCTGGGAGCTCCGCACATTCAGGACACCTCGGTTACTCGGGTCAGACCAATCAGTCAGGTCACTCCCGACATTCCGGCACTTCTGGACACTCCGGTCATTCAAGACAAGCTGATTACACAGGACACTCCGGTCATTCAGAACACCCCAGTCATTCAAAACAATACAGTTACTCAGGACATTCCAGTCATTCAGAACACCCGGGTCATTCAGGACACCCCGATCATTCAAAACAACGCAGATACTCAGGACACTCCGGCCATTCAGAACACCCAGATCAGTTAGGACATCCAGGTTACTCAAGGATCTCTAGGACCGAACGGGAATCCGGACGCTCGGAGAGCGGAAGCGAGGAATCCGATTCAATGGAAGGAGGACTCCGACGCGTGTGGAGTCGTGATGGTCACAACTATCGTCCTCATCGGCACGACCATCGTCAACAAGACAAGTACTATGACTGTTGTGACTACGAAGAGCAACGATTGCGTCGGAAAGAGTTCTACGAACCAGACGGCGGCTGCTATTATCCCCATCATTACCATCCTCACCATCATCAGACGCCGCCGCCGTACAAGAGGTCATTTCTCACACCTTAAAATTCACTCCAATTTTTCAAAAATGAGTGCTTAAAGTCATTCCTAGCATTTTATACACAAATATAATAACCGATTTTTTATTCTGTAAGCATTCTATATTGGGAAATACCTATTTCGTAGGTATTTTATTTCAATATTTTATCTGGGTATTTTATTTTATAATATTTTTCTTGTGTATTTTATTTCGTTGTAAGTTAAATTCGTAGGGAGTGCAGATCATTTAAGAGCTAAACCAATGGACATAATTGTTTTCCCCAAAGTAAATTAAAGATTTTCTTGGTTAAATTCATTTTTTTACCTCAAGACGCTACCCGATGGAGTTTTGTGAGAGGAAAAGATACGCGGGCTACACCCGTTACATGGGAGACCAGCAGCGCCAAGAACTCCCCACCCAGACCATCTACGTGGGGAATCTTCCGCCCGAAACGTCGCCAGTGGAGCTTCGCTCGATCTTCAGACCCTTCGGAGAGGTCGAGGAGGTGCGGATGAAGGAGGGGACCAAGGGGCCCAATCCCTTTGCCTTCATCAGGTTCTCGACGCTTGAGGCGGCGGTGCAAGCGAAAGAAGAAATGGCCGGCTACCTCGTGGGTCACCAGGCCATCAAGACAGGCTACTCGCTCAAGCTCTCGCGGTCGAGGGTATTGACATTCCTCCGTTTCCCACTCGACCTCAACAGATCTTTGGCGGGGCTCCTTTCTCTTTTAAAAACCAATTATTCTAAAGTATTTGCCTCTTCTCATTTTGCTTTTCTGGGACTTTTTTCAAAAAACCTTTGTTTTCTCCTTCACAACGCAAATTATTTTCCTCGGCTTTGATTATTGTGTCACAAATTTGGTCCTTTGATCTTCTTGCGGGGATTTGTCACTTGGGGTGAAGGTAAAAGGTGAGCAGGAGGAGATCAGCGTATGAGTTTGTCCTTTCCAGGTGAAGGTGAGCGGGATCTACACGGCCATCACCTTCGAACAAGCTCGACGCGAGCTGGACAATTTTGGCCAGATCCAACACATGGAGTACGAAGAAGGGTCCAAGGAGCTCTACGTGACCTATTGGACGGAGGAGGCTGCCGTTGATCTCCTCGAGTTTCTCTCCGAGAAGCCTTTTCCGCCGACGGGTCAAAGGGTGCGAGTCAGGATGGCTGCACCAGTCTGTCTGCCCGAGTACACCACGACCGACTTCAAGCGAGAAGACAAGAAGCGAAAGCGTCGCTCCTCGGACTCGCTCCCATCGCCTCCGGAAGACAAGCAAGCATAGGAACGCCGTCCAACTATCTAAATCCACTCACCAAATCATCACATCACCACAATGGGTCATGATGTAGACGAGCTGTTTTCAAACGGCCCTCAGCTTATATCTTTATTTGTAAATACTTAGTACGTAGGTAGCTTTACTATATCATGGCCTCACTCAATGAACAAATGAAGGGATAGCCTGAAACTATTGTGAGAAATGCACAGTTGCTCATTCGGATGAGCTAGCCTGTCAGGTGGCGCGGCGTAACATGTATTGAACCTCCGTATTTGCCCCTTCTCTCAATGCACTGCACTGTGCAAACTTTTGCTCCCAACTTGAGGAAGCTCCGTGTTTTGCGAATGATGGGATCAAAAATCATGTGATTTCGGACCTTTAATGCATCAATTCCAATGAACATGTTTAAAACTTGGTTTTTGATGCGCCCTTGGGCGAGTCTTTCTTCTCGGCAACTGGAGCGACCTTCTTGGGCGAGGCGGCTTTCTTAGCGGCCTTTGGTTTCTTTTCCTTCCTTCCTGGCGGCGGCTTTCTTGTATGAGCCGGCCTTTTGGTTGCCTTTTCCCTGGCCATTGGGCCTTGGGCATGGCCTTGGGCTTCTTGTTTCCAGCGGGCTTCTCTCTTGGCCTTCTGGGGAAGATTGAAGGGTCCAGCGGATCCATTTCCCTTGGTCTGGACGAAGGCTCCCTCCACAACGGCCTCCACGAGCTACTTGCGGATGAACGGGGCGAGTTTGTCAGCGACGACCTTGATGACACTAGTGATGTACTTCTTGAAAGTTCAAAGCCTTTATGGCTTGGTTGACGATTTGGGCGGTCGGTGGGTTTGCGTGCTTCGACCGCGTTTCTTCTCTCCTCGGGCCCTCTTTCGCCTTCTTCTCAGCGGGAGAAGAGGCAGCAGCGGGTGCAGCGTTTGAACCTGCCATTGTTTATTTTTTCCCGAACTTGAACACTCGAATACAACACAAGATTGTTATCTCGTGTGACGAATCTCTGAGTAGGGTGGACAAGTCTTCACTCTTCAGCCGAAAATGAGACCGGCCAATGGCTCTTAGCCTATTGAAACGTCAAAAAGGAGGAACGAGGTTCAGGGAGGATTTTCATTCAGGCACGATAACTCTACATGTGTGGAGTTGTGGAGGAGATGAGAGATTGGGATTTACCACGTAAGATAAAATAAATTAGGGATACTGATATTTTTAAACATAACAATAAGTGATGTAATATATTAAAAAATGCACAACGAATTAAAAATACACAAGCAAGTCTCCCAAAGGGCTTTGTTGGAGAAAGAAAATACATAGGTAATACCAAACGTTCACTACATACACCATACAGTCGTTTACGTGCTACATAGCGCACCAAGCGGGCTCAGGTCTCCGACTATTTCTACCCCTCACTTTCAGGTTATACCTTGCGTTGTTTCAAGTTATACCTTACATTGTTTCAAGCTTCTCTCTCATCGAGTGAGGCCAGATATTAGGATTATAGTTGAGAGGACAAATGTACGTGGCTAAATGATAACAATTGCACGGATTGCATGACTAATAGTTCATTTTTGACAAATCTAGTATTTGTACTAGTCTTTTAATGCCTCCTCAAATGAATTGTTCTCAATTGGATGAATCTTTCACTTTAATGCCATATAATAATTAATAATTTATTAACCATTTATCATATTACTATATATTTAACAATGGCGTGCCTATTACTTATTAAAAATGCAATATATGATATGATAAATAAAACTAACATTAGTAAATAAATGCAAATGTTGCTGTGATTGAAATGAAGGCATTTTTGTCTGATGTTGAAATGATTTGTATTTAATAATGTTAAAGTAATGAATGAGAATGGAAGGGTCACGTCGTGGAATCTCCATTTTGTCCATAGAGCGGATGAAAGCCATTGGTGGGTCGGAGGTCGTCGGGGGAATCAAGCGGGGATCCTGATCTGTAGGTGTAGTGCGGGGCGTTCAGCACCGGCACCCCGTACTCCTCTTGTTGTTGGAAGGAGGGGTAGAGGGGCGAGGGCGGGCGTCGCTTTTTCTTCAAGTTGAAACTCACGCGCTTGCCCTCCCCGTTCCGGCCCCAGTCCTCTGGGCGAAGGGGTAAGTCGGCGGAGTCGGGGTACGAAGAGGAAAAGCTCCTGGCATGCGAAGGGATCACAAAGGGCTCTTCCCGCGTAGCGGAGACTGAGGAAGTTGACCCTTCGCGCCCATTCCGCAGTCGTCCGAACCCGTTCCGTCCGCGTCCTTTGAGAAGCGGAGACGCGTCGCGCGGAAGGAGGAACGAGGCTCTGGAGGACAAACTTGAGATTTCTGACAACGTCTCGGGACTCGCCAAAGGTGCCATCCAATCTTCAATCCGCGTGGGCCCAAAGATCTCTTTGAACGTGGAACCAGGCTCAGAGCACGTCGAGGAGAAACTCCCTTTCCTCCCGTTCACTTCCGGCGGCGGTGGTGGCGGCTCGATCCGCGAAGCCTCGCGTTCCATGTAGGACTCTTGCAGAGAGGTCACATACGTCCAAGACATGTTGAGAGAGGCCAAGATGTCGGAGAGCCCTTCAGTCCCGAGTTCCCCCGACTCTGCGTCCGCATCAATGATCAAGGGCGAAGGGTTGAGAAGGGACGAGGGCTTCGTCGTGGGCGACTCCCCGCTCTCCATGCAAATGATGTTTGAGGAGGAGCTCTTGGACGCTGGCGCTCGGTTATCTCCCAATGACTCGCGAGAGTTCAGCGGAGACGAGGAAGCTCCGAGTCGCCGTTGAGGCTTCGCCGGCCCAGTCACATTCACCACCTAAGAACCACAAATCACCATGATGAATTGCCATTTTCATAGACATTTTCAAAAATGTCCAAAAAGGGTTAGATTTCCTTCGAAATGCTGTCTTTTAACCGAGGAATTGGTTTGTTGGTTAAAGTTAGTTTTTTGTTAATAAATGATAATTGACTTATGATAATGATAAGTAAGGATTAAAGTGAGTGGGAGATTACCCGATGGAGAGCTCTGAGTATTTGGTCGGGCATGTGGTCCTGAATCATCCCTGGAGAAATGAGAACTTGCCCATAGTCACTATTCTCCGTCCACAAAGCTTGGAACACGGGTTCTCCCTTCTTCAAAATTCGCCTATGGGAAAAATAATTATTCAATTATTCCGCACCCCACCACAAATCAAGAGGATTCCCCCTTAATAGGGCTTGAAGTCAGGAAATACAATTACATGCCGAGACCCTTGAAGTTTAATTGATTGCATGGAGCGGCCAAAGAACTCGTTGAATGTGTCAATTAAGCACTAATTGAATGCAGGTTGAAGAGAACTTATGACTCGAGCTCAACCTCGACCGCTAATTGCAGAGGAATTTGAATAATGAGCCGCGTTCCTCCCTACTTTCCTCCTCCGCTAATTTCTCTCAGACCGGGGGAAAGTTCCTTATGGATCCACTCATGCGAGGTGAAGTGATTAACACTTTCACTTAATTCCTCAAAATCCCCAAAGAAAGTTCCCCCATAAAGCAGTCCACTCAAGGAAAACCTCAAAGATTCGTGACGTGTTAAAGTAAGTCCTGAGCTCATCATGATTTTAAGTTTGGTTTTTTTAGTTTTTTAAATAGAAATTTGGTAAATGGAAAATGGAAATTCTATTAAAATGCCTAAAGTTTGTCCCCTTTTCAAGATTAATTACCCATCAAAACATTCAATAAACTCTGCATGTATCTTTTTATGCTTATCAAAAAATATTCAAAAATCATATATCTTAAGACCTTTAGACATTAAGGTACAATGTGATATGCGGAAATAAAAATTAGTTGACCCATATATTCAAGATGAAGTATAAATTGACAATGAGTATAAATAAAAAAAAACTTATTTTCCACAGAAAAAGTAAAATAATGAGCTCGATTATATAACTAATGGCCTATATAATTATATGGAATTTGAACCTTGTAAATCAAGTATAAGATGAGACCTAAGAGAAGGATAATAAGTACATATACTCAAATCATCCCTGTACTACATAGTGAGTAAAAACGACGTGTACGCAGAAAATTGAATTGCATGGTGGTGGTTCCGACGCGTGTTATGACGTCTTTGATTTACAGGCGTGATGCGAATGACGGAATCTGTCAATTTGGTCCAGCCACTCGAAACCCAACCCTCCGCATGCATATGGATGAGAGAAAGTTTTATGAGGGCCGGGTGAATAAATTTTAACGAGTTTTCTCCTATTCTCTGGGAAGCCGTAAAGTTCGCGGCGGAGTTTAAAAGGAAAACTAATAAAAACTAATTGGGTTCGAGGAAGGGAGAATTCCCTCGGGAGATGCCGAGCGAAAGACCCAAAAGGCTGCCTAAATACATATTACTACCTTCCATACTCACGACCCCTTCGTCGTAAAATACAATGACAGAAGATTTGGCCCATATACAACTTTCTATTTCTTCTCGTAATTAAATGAAACATAAATATGAAATTCCTCGCCCTCCATGCATAATAAACCCATTTGAAAAATTCTGTTCGGCTCATCTCGGCTAAGTGCGGACATTATTGAGAGAAGGATGGTGCTTGGAGAAGGAGAAAACCCTTCATGCTTTTCATTCATTTAGCCAATATTCTTTCAACCATGAAATTCCTTTTTCCTACTGACAACGAGAGAGTGACACATTTCTATTTTCATTTTTAAATTAGAAAGACTCGCTTGGCCTTAACAGTGAGCAAGTAGACATAATGAGTTGGTTTTAAATTAAAAGAATTTTGGTGTTTGGGGAAAATTTAAATGTTTGTACCTGAGGAAAGACTCGTATTTGATCCTAAAAGAAATCAAGAAATTGAATTCATAAATAATAAAAAAAAACATCTCACATTTTCATAATCGCCTCATTTATATTAAATATTTATTAATGTTTATATTATAAAATTGAATATTATTGTAAAAGATCTAGTTAGTTAGAAATTTGACTCACTCGTGATGTTTGGGATGATGACGGACAATGTGCATGATCCGACCCGGTGGATAAAGTGGCTGGTGAACCGTCAGAGAAATTGCACTTTCATTCGGGTTGAGTGTGACTTCCCTGAGGTCACGGAGCGACCTCCTTGACCTCATAAATTCCTCACTCGAGATGGAAGGAGCCGAGGAGAGACGTTGGGGAAGAGCAAACTCTTGCTTCACACAACAACAACACCCAAGTCCAGACATGAATGTCTCCCACTAAATCCAAACCATTCAAACGATCATTTACCATGAAATTCTCATTAGCGGCTCTTAATGTCTTGGCAAAGACTCTTCTAATTCCTCGTTTCAAATCCCACACTTTTTAATTAATTCACATTAAGCTTTTCATGCCATTCACTACTTAAAAAGAGAAAGAAACACAATACTTGAAAGAACTACTTATTCAATTACAATTAACCACTAAGTTCACATTTTGTTTATTATTACAACCCTTGAACAAACTATTTATACATATATGCTCTTTTAGCTACCTACTAATAACCCCAAAGAGAATTCAACATGACATTAAAAAACATCATGAAAAGTTTTAGAATTCCTGTAAGCTCACTTTCGGCTTGTTGCTCTTTTTCATGGCATTGATGAGGTCGGCACGCAGAGCTTCCATTTGTGAAAGCCCAATCCTTGGAACGACGTCTTTCCCCACAATGACGGAGGTTACAAAGTCCTTGGTGTATTCCACCACTGGCATACTGGCAAACAAATGAAGTTCATTTACTCCCATTTTTAACAATTATCATAATGAAAAGCTGTCCAATGTCGCGAATAAAACAGTTTCCAAGACACTTCCTTATTCGAAGTGCCAGAGTGTAGAATCATTAAGATAAGTCAAGAAACCTGAGAAGACCACCGGGCGGAGCGAAAGCATAGCATTGAAGAGTCGGGAAGTTTTCCCTGAGAAGGACGGCGAGGATGGCGGCAGTCCCTGCCCCAAGTGAATGGCCGACAATCACAAGCCTTGGTTCCCCTTTGGGAGGGTCAAGCGGACCTAGTTGAGTCGCCCGACGCTCATTCGCCTTCCCAAAGGCTTTCTCCAGCAAACCTTCGCCCATTAACTTGGATTTCATATAAACAGCCGCTTGGACCATTCCCTGATCATTTGAAAAAAATGAGCTAATTATCGTCCTATCCTCAACATTACGTTTGAATAGGTACTTTAATGAAATACTTGACATATGTAAATATGTAAGGACTGTCTTAATTTCCTAAATGCTTACAAAATTGTAATTTTACTATTCAAGAAAATGAAGATGGGTAATTTACATTTACTTACATTCAAAATGGAAAGTAGTATATGGTTGAATTTAAAAACTTAATGGATTAATAAGCAGAAAATTTGAATTTGATTTGAAGAAAAGATAACCTTATGGCCGAGCCAGTCTTCTTTAACAGGATTAATTGGAAGCGCCTCTCCCTCCGCATTGAGATCCGTAATGACGTCCTTTATTCATTCATGAACTCATTAGTTTCTAAACCTTGACATCCTCGTTTTCATTTTGACGGGATGAGACTTTCATCCCATCTGATTATTCTGGAAAATTCACTAACAAGAGGATACGCCGGCGCCTTAACCCCGATTTGCTTTATTTTTATTATTTAAATTCTCGGGGGAGATTTAAGACTTTATGCTATCTCACCTATTAGCCATATCTCACTATTTTATTTAAATTTCAATTTTAATGAAGTTTCGCATACAAATTCATTGTAAAAAAAATACGCAGAGCCGAACCGTAGATTTCCTTGCTTAGGCTCTGTGCATTTCTTTTTACCATACATTTCTATGCAGAATCCTCATTAAAATTGAGATTTAAATAAAATAGTGAGATATGACTAATAAGTGAGATAGCATAAAGTCTTATATCTTCCCCAAGAATTTAAATAATAAAAATAAAGCAAATCGAAGTTAAGGTGCTGGCGTATGTTCCTTGTAAGGAGAAACTAATGATGTATACGAATTTATATGAATTTATTCGAATGGAAGAACTGTACCTTGAGAGACAGAGTTCCTCGAATAGAAACGACCACCGTCGCTTTGTCGTAGTCAACCACGAGGAAAAATGGCGTCTCTCCGACGTCGACGTGGTAGGTCGCGTAAATGACTTCCACGCTTTGGCCTTCAAACATGGTCGGTATGACAGCGTAGTTGCATCTACAACAGTTGTCTTCAACAATGATGGCGTCTTCGTTCTCAGAATTCCTCCGACATCCAGTACAACACCTGGGAGATCCATTGTCCATTCATTAATTGTCACTAATTAAATCCAAATTCAAGCCAGGCCCATGGAGATGATCAAACTGTACTGTTTAGGTTAGCACTTTATGGATTTGACTAATTGTGATGAATTAATTAATTACTTAAGATTTGAAGAGAGTTTGCAAATGCCGGTGCATCCGTTTGGAAGAAGGTACCAAGGCCATCCGTAGGCCGCCGAGGCGTAGTGCATGTAATGAACCACGTTCAGAAACGTCTCGACGTCTTTGGGATCATTCATGGCCACGAACTTGGTTCTGGGGGTGATAGCAATGCCCGAGAGGAACTCGTACGTGTTGTTCCTCTTCTGCTTCACGATGGAACATTGCTCCAGCCTTTGGAGACGTCGGAGGAGCAAAAGACCCACCACGACGTCCGACGGCACAACGTCCAAATCACGGAAAAACTCTGAGAGCAGTCGAGCCAAATCGGCAAACGAGTCCTGAAATATAATCCACAATAAGACCACATGTACAGTCGAGGCAACTCGATGAGGAATTCAATATAAGGAAAATAAGCATGGGGAATATACTCGAACAAAATTGGCTATATGGAAATTTTGGAAGTTGAATTGAGAAAAGCGAATGCATTGTATTTTGTGTAAAAAAGAGGTCTTGCCCGATTTCTCTCCGTTGAATGGAGACAGCAGAAGAGAAGACGACACCGGTGTTTCCAACTGTTCTCATACGCTCGCATCACTTTCCTATTATTTATATATATTATTCGGATTACATTTACATTCTATACATTTGGGTCAAAATTCTTGGATACAAGGACTTTCACGGGACAGACCTCGTTAAATTCATAGAGATAGGGTCAAATGAGAATTCAAATAAGAAAATGTCCTTAAGGATTTTTCCCGAATTTTTTAATGGGCTGAGATTTGGATTTTACCATTAAATTCACATCCCTCGGGGAAAGGTAAACTAGAAAATTGTCACATTTCCCTCGCTATCATTTCATTACTTTGTATTATATTACTTTTCTGGTTCAAGAATTCATACAAACCCAAATTTATACAAACCATGTAAATTTAGGAATATGAATTCCTATATTACTTAGTAAATGTTTTGTATCCTTATATGGTGTGGAGTTATGTACAAATGTTGAAGGGCTTATACATAAATATACTTACAAGAAGCTCAAAGATCCTAGAGCCATTTTACATTACTATACATACTGGTATACTATATTAATTTAACGATGTTAATGGCCAATTGCTTCTACTACCATTTTAAATGATAGAAAAGTTTGAACATCCAAATCACTCGAGTCGCTCAAGAGGAAAATATGGAAATTGTGTGTAAAGAGGAAAATATGGAAATTGTGTGTATTGGAGTCGAAAGGAGTGAAATTGAGCCTTGGAAGTTGAAGTGGATTGTTCGGGAAGCCTTGAAATAAATTTCACACCTTGATTATCCATTCAACCTCTGGATCAAAGTCTCATGAAATTGTGATTGAAAAACCCGGATTGAAAACCATATGGGGAAAAGGGTTCATGAATAAAACTAGACTTCTTCCCAAATCTCGTTGAGTTTAAATTCTTTTCACGTGTGGAGCTCGCGATAAAGAACTCTCCCAAAAATATTATAATACATACATCAAAACTCACCGTGTTGATTATATAATATAGTTACCTCATAAATGCACTTTTTTTTACCTTCGTATAAATGTGTTCGCATCGAGACGAACTTGTAATTTTCTTTGAATTGCCAAAGTGCCTAAGGAAAGTGTTGTGAGAGACTCGTTCTTAAAAACTATCTTTTCTACTTATGTTGTTGTTAGTAATGTTAGAAACTTTCAGGACTTTCTCATTCATTTTGATAGCTAGGGGAAATGGTAAAAAGGGGGGGGGGGGTGAAGTGTTCCAACCCATGCGATCCGATCTATGATACTTTGGAATGGATGAAACGAACCTCTGTCTCCAGTTCCTCTGTCTGGATCCAGATCTCTTGTACATGGGATACTTGTTCTCCATCTCTTTCAAATTCGCTTGATATCTTTTCATTTTGACCCATGAGCGTCCAGCCACGTCGTACGTACACCATGCCGTCATGAGGAAGGACAAGAAGATAATCCAAGTGGACAACACGAGTCCTTGACAGTAAAAATTTCATCATTCATAATAGCCAAATTAAAGGAATAAAACCAACCGGCAATCATTTTTTCAAATCGATTCGCCAAAATTTTTAATTAAATCAATTATTTATGCTAAAAAGGCTTACCTATGACGATTTCCTTCACAGCGATTAAGTTGCACAAAAAGTAAAATTTTTGGGCCCAAACTGCTCCAAAACCAGACCAAACAACCTCAAAGGCAAGACTGACTGGAAAAGTGAAAAAAGAAAAAATTGGAGTTTATATTGAAGTCAATTCAATTAATGAGTAAATCCAATCTATATAATGTGAAGAGATATCCCCATTTTAACTTTAAATTTTCAATTTTGCATATAATTAAAAAATGTGTGATTTGACTCCATCGGTATTTTTAGATCGAAGATTCTTGAGTTGAAATTGAGATTTTGAGGTTGAGGAGAATTTGATATATTTGTTGAGATCTCTTGGGAGATCCCTCAGGGACACGTGAAACTCAATTTCATTTCACGCCTTCACACCCAAACGTCTCCGTTAAGTCTCAACTTCATTTTTAATGAGCGGGAAGTCAGATTTTAATTAATTTTCTAAAACTTCTCAAATCTTCTTCATCTTCTCTTTTCCTCTTTACTACGTGTGCACATATTTAATTAACCAATAAATGAAAGTTGAGCATACGCACTCTATATTTATATAGTCCTCATAAGTGTATCCTGTATCATATAAGTATTTGCACCTTTCATATCTTCCCATATGTAGAAGAATCACACTTAATAAAGCTATTACAAAATGGAATTAGAGCATAAGTTAATTTTAATGGAAAAATAAGTATAATTTATGAGGATGTCATTATGACTATAATCATAAGTTTGCTTCAATATTAAATAATATACGTTTATTGGACTATGCAAAGTAAGCAGAAGTATATTGTAATATTTCATATCTTATCCATATATATATTTGTGTATGTCTTAAGAATGTTGATTATATTTATATTTAATACAAAGAGGATTATTGCGCATATAAGCAGTAAATAGAAGTCATTTATAAATGGGTAAATAATATATAGAGATGGATAGTAAGAAGAGAGGGGGAAATTAGAAATTAACCATTTGCCTCAAATAAATCATAGTTGAGGGAGTGAAAGTTAATGAGTTTTCTTCCCAATGTAACACGCTTGGGAGAAAGATGACACATTTTCATTCAGAGATTAATTCCACTTTCATTTATTCTCACTATTCATTATGCAATATATTTACTTATCAACTAGGTACATCTTTTTCCTCCTTCCTAATTAAGGACGAAGGTTCTATTTAATATTTTCAAATAAATCAAAATTCTTTTATCGTACTTATTAGACTAATTATTTTCCATTTACGCATTTGTTAATGAAAGCAATAAATGAAAATATAGCTCATTTGATATTTGCTAGGAGAAATATCTCTCAAGATTATAAAGTAGAAGCAAAAGAGTGAGGACGCATGAGAAATATTGAAATTAGCTAGGTAGATAGCAATCAAATTATTTTGGGGAAGAACAGGATGAATTCTACGGGGTTTTAATTAGGAAATGTAATGAGCTGCGGTTTGAAGATGAGACGGAGAATTGTAATTAAAGAGGGAAATAAATAAATAGAATCCTCTGTCGAGAAAGTTTCAAATGGTGAGAGTCAATAAATGGCACGATGCCAAGAAAGTCTCCAAACTCGGGTCGTCTTGTTCTTTGTCCGTATCTTGAGAGAGGAAACTCGAAATTCCTCGTTTTCCCCACAGTTCATTATGTATATTATATATAAAATAATAATACAGATTCCTCCCATTTTAATACCGATATTTTATATCTCCTCCAGCTAGTACATATAATAAGTAGATATATGTGTATAATAATATTATGTATTCAATTTCCGACAATGCATATATCCTAAGTACGCCATAAACCCTCTTATATCTCATCAACTACAAGTACTAAAAGCTCAAAGTTAGCGTTCAGTGTCTTTGCGTGAGAAGAATAACCACGGAATTACCGTGGAGAAATAAAAAGATGAGTGCTCAGGGAACGACTCGGTTATGATTCTTATTATACTTAAAGATCCTTTACATAATCTTGCAAATAGTGAAAGGTCATGCTTATAATAAAGGAATTTGTAAAATAAACTTGCATATATAAAGATTATTTATAATCTGGTTTAATAGGATTTCTCCTCTTTTCAGCTCGTGAATTTCCTTTTGAAGCCCTTCAACACTCAATTTTCCCATTCTCTTTGTTCCTTCCCGAATCCTAGAACAAGAGAGGGGTTGAAGCAGAAAAGGAGATTTCAAATATTAATTTCATCTATTTTAATTCGCCTCGAACAATGAAGACTCACTTGCTTTATTCTCCAACATTGAAGAATTAGAGGATCGGAATGCTCAAGTAATAACAATGCTATTAAAGAAGAAATATGAAAATTCGAGTTATTCGGCCATCATTCAATAAATGTAGAGGAATATCAATTTTGTCATTTAACTACCTAACGAATTCTAAAAACCAATGGTGCTTATGTAATGTAATATGTTATACAACTTCTAATTTTTTATCGCATCAAGTATTAAAAAGTATTTTATAAATTTATGTATTCTACATTGATAAATCTATTATAAGTATGTACTAGGTACATAGCATGATTGTACATAAACAAAAGCACAGACAATCGTTTCTTTTGAAATAAATAGGAACATTTTATGCTTCACGTGCTATATGGCCCAGATTTGGAATTCAAGTGAAAGGCCTATTGTTTTCTTTTCAACTTTTCACTTATAAATTCATTAAAAGTCTGAATTGAATCCCTTGTGTGCCTTGAATGTTTGAGTAGGTTGGGTTAAGGATTTTACCAAGACGGACGTAGATGAGGTACTCAGCTGGTCTCCGAGGTTCATCATGAAGAATTGATCCTCGGAAGGAGACGGCGGTGAGGGAGAGGTCAATCAGAACTCCGATCGACAGAAGAACCACTTTGGACACCAACAACTCCCAGAGCAGCGGCGAACATCCGTCCAACTCCGCACCTTCGTTCACCACCATGGACACCACCGTGGCCACGAGCCTGGATAAAGCAAATTCTAAAATCACCCCCTTCCACTCATTTCCAAAATACATATAGTAAATACTTTTATGAAATATTTTATTAAATGACAATTTACAAAAAATGAAATTATGAATTGAACGAACAAAAAAACGCAGCTACATATAAAATCTATATGATATGATGGCAAATATTTATATCATGAAAATATTGTGACTGTATAGCACTGCTTTTTCATATATGCTAATTACATACAATAAATATATGTATTGTATTCATGATTTTTATAATTTAATTAAAGTGATATAATAGTGATAACATCTTTATTTACTTTTTGACGAATATACGAGGGGTTTTGACATAAAAGCGTTAAAGTATGTAGTACTAAGTAGACAAAAACTAAACATATACTTAGGAAAGGTAGTTATAAATTTATAATGTGAGTCTTTGGGCTTAATGAAAACATTTCAAAGGAAAAATCCTGTGATTTTGCAATTTGTAAATCATGCATTTCCCTTGGTTTAAAAGCTTCAAAATCCTTTTGATGAATCTTTAGGAGACGCCCAAGCTTATAACACACTCACTCCTTGGATCCAAAAAGTATTATTCTATCCAAATACGTGAAATCCCTCAAGAGGGATCACATTAAATAATTGCATGACAATAAATCATGAAATTTGGTCTTTTGATAAGCTGAAGAGATTTGCTCATATTTGCCACTCCTGCTGCTCCACAATAGTTAAAGCACAATAAATACCCACTTAAAATACATACATATCACATATACAGATTGTAGTTTAAGGTGTAGATTATTACATGGTACTAAACATGGTACTTTACTATATACAGGGTCCTCGGAAATGATTGCTACTATTGGAATATGATACATCTGATCATTGCATAAAGTTGTAACATATACCATTTGAAAAAGCGTGCAAAAATACATTTTGGGCAACATTAATATTCTTTAATTACCTTTAACTTTTTAATGGGGTATTTAAAAAAACCGCGATTTGCTTCAAAACCTATTGAGATCATTTCCAAAACGGATTGCAGCAGTGAAAGCTGCTGAAGGTGGTAAAACGGTTTATTAAAAGTAAGTTTTCTAATTAAAATGTCATTAACATCATAAATATATTCAAATTTTAATTTGTTAAATGGAATTAAGAAATGGTCAATGAAAAAGTTCTTTTTATAGGCTTCTGAAGGTGAAACAAAGATTTTGTGGATTTTTTCTAACGGCTCAAGTTAAAAAGCTAAAGACAATTAAAGTTAAGATATTAATGTTGTCCAAAATGTATTTTTGCACGCTCTTTCTAATGGTATCTGTTACAACTTTGTGCAATGATCAGAAGTATCATATTCCAATGGTAGCAATCATTTCAGGGGACCCTGTAGATACATATGTTCTATATACAGATACTCGTTTTATTTTACTGCATAATATACATACAATAGAAGTAAATATGTAAGAAAAAGGTTATATAGAATTCGCATATGTATACATGGTTTATAAAAACCATTGAACTTTTTTGAACACTCAAATTCCTTTCTTGAAAATCGAATTCCATCGGAAGTCTCACAATAAAAGAAGTATGATGATTGCCAAGAGACAGTAAAAGAGTAAAAGAGAATATAGTTCAAGTACAATAAAAGTATACGTATATGAGCTAAATGTCTTTTCTTCCATGTCATATTTCTTATTGTGTGTAAGTAAGTATGTAAGAGTATGAATTGTATGTAACAGAAGATGCCAGTCGTGTTGAATTTCGTATGATCTCCCTCTTTTCTCCATATCCTTCCATTTTATAAAAAGGGAAAGATGTGAAGAGGAGCAGCGCGAGGGAATGTGTTTGTCAAAAATAGGAAATCTCTTCCGCTCATTGGAAAAGACAAGTGGAAGAAGCGAAGAAGAGTTCTCATTTCTTGCATCCAAATGTGTCGAGAAATGAGAAAGTGAAATGGTCTCCGTGATTCCAAGGAATCCTTCAAGTAGTCTCATTAAAGGTAGACCTGAGTGAGGAGATGCTTAAGGGTTTAATAGCCACTTGGTGAAGGAATTATGTCTTATGAAACTTCCGGGGTAAGTGGCGCTTGGTAACCGTGCTGTGCTCGTGAGGGGTTTTTGGGGTCGCAAATCCGCCAGAATGGACATAATGAGGGTTCGAGGGTGGGTAATAGGATTAAAGGCATGAGGGGAAGTGATGATAATATTCCAAGAGGGTGGATCGGAGGAATCCGAGTTCGCGTAGTGGGAGAGAGGGAGAACCCGTGGTCCATCTTCGATCCCCGATCGAATCTTCCCCTCCATCTCCTCCAAACTCATTTTCTGTAAAACCTAATTACTTTTAAACTATTTCAACTACCCTGCATTCTCATGGTGGCTACAAAGCCGAAATCCCTGCATGAACCAACGCCACAACATGACACGGCTTGGCTCATCAATAAGTCAGTCCAGTTTAATTAATCCGTATATCTCATGGAAGTCCATATGGTTTTTATGGGACGCAAAGACATGTGAATATGAGAACAACGACACACTGGATATACCTAGTGAATAACATATTTTAGATTTATAAATACCTATACAATCTGGCTATCTGGCTAAAGATAAGCTCAAAGAAGGAAAAATGCTATTTTTTAATATGATTGCAATTTGATTCATCATGCATTACTAATTAAAATGAGGAAAACCACAATAATAACTATAAAAAAGTACATACAATGAAATATGTATTTAATGCCTTGTATTCAAAAAATATATATATTTAATAAATAATGATAAATATTTGAATATCTCGTTCCATCAACGACCGAAGTGTTCAAATATGCGATTTGACATTTAGAGGAAAAAGATGAAACGGGAGGGCATGCGTATGGTGTGAAGGCTTTCAATTTTAATGCCTTTGTACTGCTATTGAAGGAGTCGTCAATGAATTGGAGAATGGTTGTGGTGGAAAATGGGTTTTGGACGTATGTCTCATCTAAGTGAGATTTGAGTGGATGGGTTGACACGAGAGACGGCTTTTATTCTTAGGCTCCTCGAGTTTCCTCTTATAAGATCACGTTGTTGGGTGAGAGTTTGGTTGTTGACGTGAGAGAAGCTCTTGGCTCACCGCCGGTCCAAATTCGCCCCGCACCGCTCAGTCAACATGGGAAATGGGATGAGGAGTGAAAGGTGAGATTTCCTTTCTTCGCCGTCCCGAGATCTCCCTGGCGATCTCTCATGATCTCCGAGTATCTCTGGAGAGACTATGCTATGTGTATGCGTATGCATGGCTATGGAAAGAATCTCGTGGTGTGGTCGTATGGAAGATGGGAATGAGAAAGGGGAATTTACCATGCGATGTGAAAGAGGGAGAGAGCGACGGAAGGAAGGAAGAGATCGTCGCTCCCGACACTCCACCGCCTCCCGAACGCCACGAGGCCCGGCATTCGGGACAAATGCGAAACTCTCGTCCGACCAACCTCACGACTCAACACGAAGTGGGAGAAAGAAGGGACTGCGCGGAGACTTTATTTCTACTTCCTCACTTCCCTGTAGTTGGAAGTGAACCAGGAGACTGTGGCTTCGATCGCCTCTGCCAACGGCGTGAAGGCGAACGTGGGGAACAGCCCCCGCAGCTTCCCATTGCTCGCCGTCTTCTTCATCTGGCCATCGGCCGCCGCCGTGTCGAACCCAAGCTCCCCGTCAAGGCCCAAGGAGCTCTGGATCATCCCGGCCACTTCCCCAATGCTCACCTCGGCGCTCTCGTCCACTGCAATCAAATAATCCCGCCAATGTTACAATGCAGTGTTCTGTAGGTTAGTCTAGGTCCCGCCGCCGTACCTGAGAGAATCAGCGGCTCCACGTCGTCGTAGTTCCTTAGGGCCCAGACCATCAGCTTGGCCAAGTCGATGGAGTAAATGAACTGGCGGAGCGGACGGCCAGAACCCATCACGACCCCGGGCCTTCCCTCCTCCTTGGCCAGGTACAATTTGTGGATGAGGCCAGGGATGACGTGGGAGTCTTCGAGGTGGAAATTGTCATACGGCCCAAACACGTTGCAGGGAATCACAGACGTGTACTTGAGGCCGTGCTGCTCGAAAATCCCTCGGTTCTCCACGTCAATCATCCGCTTGGCATAGGAGTAGCCAAAGTTCGAGGGATGCGGCGGCCCAGCGTGGATCTGGAACATTTTAATCCTCATACACTCACTGGCTTTCACTCCTTATCAATCGCCAGATGAGAGCCGGAACTTCCCCTCACAACCACTCATATCTCAATATGTATTTATTTATGACAGCCCTCGCTCCAAGATATAGACATCCGTGTGTTTGCTCACAAATCCCCTTAACCCATCCACTATGAACTATGAACCTCGAAAGAGAGTTATATGTCAAGCGATGGGAAACATCTTGAACCTCACCATTTTCTCATCGATGGGATAAGGCGTCTTGTCCGGGAAAATGCAAGTGGAGAGACAGGAAATGACCTTCTTCACGCCGCATTCCACGGAAACGCTCAACACGTTGTCGTTGATCAGCAAGTTGGAACGCTGAAAATTAATCATGGAATACTAAGAATTAATTAAGAATTGGCTAGCTAATAGCCTCACTCCATCCTCATTTCAACTCGTGCCAAACCTACTTGAATGAACACATGGACTCTCCAAGTTTCCTCTCCTATTAGTTACATCTTAGACGAAATAGTATTTACTTAACTATGAAAAATACTTTTTATGTAGAGTTAAGTGTGTATGATAAATCGAGGAATGGGGAAAGAGTTTCTGTTTGTTTCTTCCGGAGTCAACAGAGAGATAAATAAACAGGAAAAAGGGAAATTACCCAAATGTACAGGACGTATGGGTCTCTTCAGAAACGTTCGTAAAGTGTTGGGAAAAATCTCTGCGGTTTTTATCAGCTTCCATCAAATGCCCCACGTGAGGCTCTTCTTGAACACCTATACACCTATAGCTTCATCATACTTCTCCTCCCATCTCCTCGTATAACATCCAAATGGAGAAAATCCAAGGAAATTCGTCTCGGCTTTCCATGTTACATTCAACATATTTGTGTGTATATCCAAAAAGAGCCAAATCTCCTCCGAGGACCCGTACATGTGGATATAAGAATAAGGGAGAGCACCGAGGGTTTGAGATGAAGAGGAAGATGGGACGGAGGGGTTTCTCCAAGAAATTTCTCCCCCTCCGCAAGAAGGGAGGACGGGGAGGAGAAGCGAGGATATATCCCGGAGAGACGAAGGGGCAATGAGGCGAAAGGATACTTTTCCTTTCACCATCAAATTCCTCGGGCATAGCCAAGTGAAAGCCCCAGCTATACTTATGACCAGCTTAAGAACCACCCAGAAACTTCCAGTGAGTCTAATGTTAAGTGCTAGGGACAAGAAAGGGAAACTGGAGAAAGTCATTCGAATATATAAATTCCTTATTATGAATTCCATCCTCGAACGCCCGCTGTCTCTTTTCTTCTCATCATCTCGAAGTAAATGTTGAAGCTCTTTCGAAGAACCCATAACAAGGTATCATTCTCTTGGACACGCTTCTTGACAAGTTAATGAAATTCATTAGCAACTTCACATTAACCCTTCCTTTTACGACGCGAGTAAACACAAAGATGCAAATTACTACTGTGTTACTAATGAGAAAGGACGAAACAAATCTTTGAATAAGATAAGCTGTTAATTTAATATTAATATATGGGACTCGATGTTTTATTTTATGTAAAGCTGTAGACAGTTGCTAATTTGTAGAAGGGAAGAAGTAAGTATGTACGTAGTATGTAAGTATGTATATAAGCTAGAGATAAAAGATGACATGAGTAATGTTTATGAATAAGAACTTGTATATTGTTATATATTTATATGCATTATAATGCTTCCTTTGAAATGCTACATATATTATGTGAATAGCACAAAAAGAACATTTTTTATCATTTTGCTTATATAAATGTAAATAATAGAGTTGAAATGTTGAGTACCTAATTATTATATAATAAATACTATAAATATATGTATACATAAAGTAAAAATAATATGTACAAATGTATGAAGGAATTGGATATAGAAAATTGTAAGTGCTTACGAAGAAATCATAGTTTCTCTTCATGTTGTGAAAAAGGCCACCAACGAGGGCTGCGAGATGAACGACGTGGGTTGGGTGGTAGCTTCGAAAGAGTCGTTCAACTTCTTTCCGGTCCCTGGAAAAAGTCAAAGGGTGAGCATTTGGGGTAATAATATAGGGGGAATAAAGGGAATTCCTATCTTAATTCAATCTCTTCTCCCCATAAATCCAATGATGAAGAAGCGAAAAGTCTTATTAGACGAGGTTCCCCCATTCACCCGCAGTCTGCAGACAATGACACTGTCGCCGCCGGGGTTCTAATTCACCCGATTATAAGGACAAGAGAAATTGATGCATTCCGTCTTTTGTATCGACAAGCCAGGAGTTTGCATCTTCCATTCTCCCAAGTTAATAAAAACAAATTTGTTCAATCTCGGGTTTTTCCATATATCACAAATCAAATCTCAATTCAAATACATAATGATAAGCTAAAGGCTAACGAGCAATTGACCCATTGCGCATTGCTAAATGGGGGAAATTAGGAGGAATTTTAAGATTTGATTTTAAGACTGTGCACGGGGCAAAGCTAAACTTTGGCATCAAGCTCAACTGGAAAATAAAACCAAAAGGAAAGTTTCTTTTCTTTAGGTCTTTGGGATTTTAGGGTATCAGTAGTAATCTAGTAATTAGAAAATTATTCATCGTTTATACCCGTGATTATTATTTGCTTATTATCATAATTCTTAGTACATGCTAACTTCATTATAAACTTTTGTATAAATAAAAATGCGCAGTTAAGAATGCCTCATATTTAGCTGATGAGAATAATATGCATGTATTAAAATTAATCAATATAATCAAAAAATATTAGTAATAAACTAATTTGTTGCTATAATAAACAAATTAGTTTTTTTTTACCGATATCGATCACCAAGCTAGTTAAGAATGTGAAATATGGATGTTAAAAAAATGATATTTAGAAATTACCTCAAATCCCCATCCTTTGAGGACAAGAAGATCCATTGTTCCCCTTCGAGTTGGTAATCTTTATTCTGAAGGACAGTTTGAATTCCTTTGCCGACAAGACCTGACCCTCCGGTCACAAGAATAACTTTCTTCTCTCCGTTCATCTCTTAGTCTAAAAGAGCGTATTTGAAGGTCAGAATGGTTCAATTGACCTACTTTTTAAATAACTTGAAATAATATGGAAAGAGAAATCCGAAGTGAAGTGAGCTCTGATAATCTTCAAGCACTCAAGTCGGGAATAAGCAGCATGGAGAATCCCATCCGGTCTTTTGAATTGATGGACAAAGTCTCAATTTCCCTCGTTCTCATCCATCAAGATCAATCGCGTCAGCTAAATGACCCATTACTTTAATTCTCATCATGCCCAACAGCTGATGCAATGCGACATGCTACTGGGTCGAAATTAAAAAGAATAAAATGGAAATAAATGAACAATTCATTTGGACTCGTCTTTTGGTTATAATTTTTATTAAAAGTCGAAAGAAGAAGTCTTTTTACACGAAGATTCCGACCCAGAGGAGGAGGAACAAGAGACCGAATCCCATGAACGAGGCGGCCACGAGAGCGATGAACATTTCCTTAATCGCGTTCCTGGTCTTCTTCGTCGTTGTCACTTCGTAGACGAAGAACCATCCAGTGAAGAAAATGCCAATGAAGAGGAGGAGAAGAGTCAGGTAAGGAAAAACTCCTGGATGAACCGGTGACACGTAGCGCTCGAAGGACTCCAATTCAACCTATCACGAATAAGGAGTCAATGTGGAACATACGAAGCTTCACAGACTCCTTTTTCACGTCAAATCAAACTCGGATTCGTGTTTAAGAAAATTAATGAAAGGTCCTTACCATTTTGATTTAGATGATTTCCCCTTAAATGAAGATTTGGTGAAGATAATCGGAATTAAGGTGATTATATCACAGATTTCCCTGGAATAGAAGATGAGAAAAGAAAAGCCGGATGATAAAATTGAAGAGAAATTTTATTTCCTCGTCCCTCCACGAGATGTCTCCCCCACAAGTATGAAATTTCTTGCTCTTTATACGTTTGTTTAAGTGTGTTTTATATACACATATACACAAAGCAGTTCCTTTTTTATTTACCTACTTTTAACAAAAATAATTTTTTAAGCATTTAGATCTGTTTGCTAATATTTTTCATAATTTATGTAAACAGATAGATTTGGAGGCTTGGAGAAAAATACGTATTCAACGTTCAACTTCACCTTAAACCACAAGAGCAAAAACAATAAGGGTTTTTTAACTAACTAACTAACTTTTTTTTAACACCCCAGACCCTTAGACCAACTAAATAAGTCTGATCGTGAGATGATGACCCTTTATATTTTTGATATTCGAAAAATGAAGGTAATTACCCATAATTACATCATATTTAACATTGATAGGAAATTAATTTTTAATTAAAAAATAATTAAAAGCATCATTCAATCTATGATAAATTCAATTCTGCTTACCTAGTTCCTTTCTTCATTCACCTACGTAGTACACATACACACGTATAACTACATAAATGGTTAAATTACTGACGAGTCATTTCTTCAAATGGAGATGCCGAATTAAGATGGAATCGTCAATCGAAGATGATTGAGAGAAAGAATGATGGGCGTATGAAGGGCGATTCTTTCTGCTCTTCGTCTCATGTCAAGCGTGGATTGTCAAATGAGATTAAACGAGGGTTTTGATCGCAAGTGTGATCTCACTTTCATCCCCTTCGACCTAATCGACTTGAATGCTAAACAGAAGGCTCGTTCTTCATTGACCTCCGCTTCTTCCTTCCAAGAAGACATCATCAAATAGAAGATCCCTTCACTCGCCCATATGAATGGAATCCGATGAGTTTGAGCTGCGAAACGTCGGCTGATTAATCTTTAATCTTATCACTCTCTGCAACTCGGTTAATTTAAGACATTATTATCTCCTCCAAAGCCGCTTATGAGTCTCTTCAATACATAATCGTGTACGTACATATAAATAAAAACAATTTTACACTCTACTACAAAATACTTTAACTTTCCTCTAAATCTTATTGTTATAATATAATTTTATCATAAATTCAATTTACAGGTATTTTTAATAAATCAAAATAATCTAACTAAATCAATTTACTTCACAGCCCTCGTTATTTACTTAAAGATATAGAAAAGGGTGTCTAAAAGTTAAAAAAGAATCGAAAATTAGTTTGTTTTATGATATATTCGCATTTTCTGTCAATTGAAGGTTCTTTGTCAATGATTATTTCAAACATTTCACCCTCAATAGACTACTCGAAAAAGAGAATTTTTACATCTTCCATCGTACGTTCTTACGGCGTATATAAGCTAAACCATATAAATCGTTATAAAAAATAAAGAAATATGCTAGTTAGATTTTCCTACATATTCCTCCTATTTTTAATTATATAAGTAAGTACAATATTTAACAATAACAAAACAATGTAAAGTACCATGTTATACATGTATATGGCATTATTAGCATTGTTCGGTAGTCAATATTAACATTGCGCTTATTAATGGCGTTAGAGCTGTTCATTGAGTCATTTGGAGGCTGATGAAGCTGCTTCATGTTAGTTGACCTTAACTAGCTATAGCCTAGAGCCTATAAGTTACAAAAATAATAACAATGGATTTAGTTAAATATGAAGTTAAACCAACTGGTTTTTCATCCTCAGAGTTGATAAATATGTTTAAGGGACAAGTAGGGCTCTTTGTATTTAATATTCCAAATATATGATTTAAAGAGAAATGGGAGATAATGGGAGGATAAAATTGAGATTCTTGTACTTGTGCTCATGATCCCATTCGGGCGATTCGTTGGGGAGATTGAGAGATAATCCAATGGTAATGAATAGTAGGGACGTGGGTTAAAGGTCGAGGTTGTGGTTGGCCAACTCCTCCGTTGAAAAGAGTCTGTGTGGGCGGATGGGTCTTCAGTCGATCGCTGATTGAATATGGAAGAAGAACGGAGTCGGACGAGCTCGGAGAATTCCATCCCTGACACGCCGACCCTCATGAAGGGCGGGAATTACATTCGGGAGGGGAAGGACTCCAACAAGTCCACGTCCATCATCTTCTCGATGCAGGAGGAAGTCGGGGCCTTGGCCAGGGCCCTCAACATCTTCCACGTAACCCCGAGTTCTCCATCTCCATCCATATATTTATATTTATATGGCAGTAATATGAAATTGCTCATGTAGGAAAACAAAGTGAATTTGATTCACATCGAGTCACGAAGCTCCAAACGGAGTCCGGGAGAATACGAGTTCATCGTCGAGTGCGACACGCTCAAGGGTGAAGTGAGCAAAGCCATTGAGGCTCTCAGGGAAGTCTCCAGCTACATGAAAATTATTTCAAGGAACTACAAGGACAACAATGGTAAAAATTCCTTATCGCCATGTCATTTGATAACCTTTTGTCCATCTCCCCTTAATTACCAATTAATTATCCTTTACATATTGGATCATACTTGATGCATATGTGTAATGAAAAGATTAAAACCATGCCATTTGATTCAATCTGCTAAATTAATGTGCCAGTATCTCAAGTTTAAAATGCTAATTAAACTATCATGAAGATGTTTTGTTTGAAGATGTGACTCCATGGTTCCCCCGCAAGATCCGCGACCTCGACAAATTCGCCAATCAAATCCTATCCTATGGATCTGAACTTGAGTCTGATCATCCAGGATTCACGGACCCGATTTACCGAGCTCGGAGAAAGCAACTTGCTGACGTAGCCTTCAACTACAAACAGTAACTTGGAGTCGTTTAATCATTTCCCATATTTTCTTCTCCCCCTTCACACGCTTGGTTTAATTAGCGGAGAGGCAATCCCTCGGATTGATTACACGGAAGAAGAAGTCGAGACCTGGGGCAAAGTGTTCCGTCACTTGACGCAACTCTACCCTACTCACGCTTGCAAGGAGCACAATCACATCTTTCCACTCCTTGTGGAGAACTGCGGATACAAAGAGGACAATATCCCTCAATTGGAGGACATTTCCAAATTTCTTAAAGGTCCTCTAATTAAATTAGATTTAATTGACAAAAATTCACCATAAACTTTCTTACAACCTACATAAATTAATCAGCTTTCCTACAATGACTGGGTTTTTCAATGATCTCGAATAGACGCTACTGGTTTTACCCTTCGACCCGTCGCTGGACTTTTGTCATCACGAGATTTCCTCGCTGGCCTCGCTTTCAGGGTTTTCCACTCGACACAGTACATTCGTCATTCAAGCACGCCTTACTACACCCCAGAACCGTAATGACCAACATTGAAATTATGTCTACTTAACTATTGACTATAAACAATCTGTATAAAAATTTGTATTAAATATCAAGGGACGTTTGCCACGAACTTCTTGGCCACGTTCCGCTCTTTGCTGACCCAGACTTTGCTCATTTCTCTCAAGAAATTGGACTTGCTTCTCTTGGAGCTCCTGATGACGACATTAAGAAATTGGCAACGGTACTGTTAATAAAACATAATATTTGGGACAATTTATATTTACTATTTATTGGTACTATATGTAAATATGCCTTGATTTCAGTGTTATTGGTTCACTGTTGAATTTGGGATTTGCCGACAAGAGGGTGCATTGAAGGCTTTTGGTGCGGGGCTTTTGAGCTCCTATGGAGAGCTCGAGTATTGTCTGAGTGGAAAGCCGGAACTTCGACCTTTTGACCCACCAAAGACAGGAGTTCAAAATTACCCAATCACCGAATACCAACCCGTGTACTTCGTCGCTGAGTCTTTCCATGATGCCACTGAGAAGCTTGTGTAAGTCAAAGCACTAAACTAACATGGGGAAACTCTGGCGAGTGGAGATTAAATGTATTCGATTCAATTTAAGATAAATGTGGGGAGAATTATGATTAAAAATTGATGATTTTATAGGAAATTTGCTGAGACGATTCCTCGCCCATTTGGTGTGAGATACAATCCGTACACGAGTAGCGTGGAGATTTTGGAGTCCAAGCTTCAATTGGAGAATCTTCTTCATGACATAAAGGCTGACTTGAATTTGCTCCAGAGCACCATGGCCAAAGTCGCTTTCGAACCTCACCACTAGCTATAGCCCAATTTATTATGTCTAAATAAACGAGACGATCTCTCTTATTATGACATACTTATTGTTAATTGCCTCGTATGCTTAAATAAATCATTATAAATGTTACTTATTGTTAGTAATTCACATGTAATTCATATATATCAAGATTTTAAAATTTAGTAAAGAAATCAAAATCATTTTAAAAAATTACAAAAATCAATTATATTAATATTTATAAAATTAATTGAATTTTTAAGTCAAATAAAAGATTCTTTCAATTTTCACTATCATATGCAAGTAAGTTAAAATTAAAAAATAAGACTTGAAAAAGATTAAATTCTCACATTAATTTCCGCAAACCGAAAGTACATACTAACTAACAATAAATAAATGGAATCTACCTATTGAAATATTAAATTTGACTTATTCTAAAGGAGTTATATGGATGGTAATAAATATAAATGTTTTGTACGTTTTATATAATTTAATGCAGATAATGAAAATTCTACATATTACGGTACTTAATATTAAATCGACAGCGCGTGAATAATAAAATTTATAATGCGTGAAGAATCCAATCAAATTTAAAGATAAATAAGTGTAATGCTCTGAAATTAAATTGTGGGCAGTCTCGTCTTAAGAAATGGTAGAGGTTTACGACGTACCAACTCGAGACCTGAAGAAAGAAAAAAGAAATCAATGCACATGTTCTTGTTTAAATAAAATGAAAATGCATTTATTGAAATGTATTCAAATATTATAGTCAATTCACCTGGAATTCCAATTAACTCAAGTCGAATTGTTGAAGCGCGGAATCAAAAATCCACCCCGTTTCGACGGGACCAATTTAAGCATCTTAGTCTTGAACATGAAACTGATGGTCTCCGTGCTCATGCCATCAAGATCATCTGTATCGACAATTTCTCCATGTTGGACGGTTCTAATGACATCCTCTTTCGTCTCTTCCGAGATGTCCCCTTGTCGGATTTGCCCATCGAGCACCCTGGACAAAAGCTTCAAGGCCCTTTTCTGGAGTCGATTCCATTTCTTAATGAGCTCCTCACGCGCCAAAGCTCTGTCGCGCAAGAATTTCGCGTAGTTGCTCTTAAAGGCCCTCAGCTCAAGTTCGCGCTCCTCTGCTCTCTCCTCATAATACTGGATCATTTGGTCGAGCTCCTCTTCAATTGGCCTCTTCCTCTCTTCCACCGGCAGATCCTCCCGATCTCCATAAAAGAACAAATATCGCGTGTAGAGCCACTTGGGGTCTTTGTGAATTCGGCCAAAGTCGTACAGAGCCCTCATTATCGCCTCTTTGGAATCTTCATCCACTGGGAGTGGTGGGAAGATCTTGAAAGCCCTTGCAATTGACGACTTTTTGGTCGGAGCGACCGGGTCGCTCTCAAATTTGTTGTAGTAGAGATGAAAGTAATGGTTGTACAACCGTTGGATCACCTCGGCACTCGGGAACTTGAAAGTCATCGCGGTTAGCAACCTAACCTCTCGCCCCGTTGGTATGGCAGGAGAGAAAATGACCTCCGGCTCACGCTTTTTGAAAGCGTCGCCTTTACTCTGCGGGTACAAGGCTTTACGAGCAATGGCGAAACAGGCCTGGGAGCCAGCACTCTTGAGAATGTCAAGACTTGGAGCCGAAATCTTGACCCCCATCGAGGCAATGTTAAAACGCTGCAAAGTAACCTTGAGCACATCGCCGGATTGACACTCCCTGATCAATGCTTCAGTGCGAGATCTCCGCAAGGCATCTTCGGCTTGTTTGGCCTGGAGTTGCCTCGTCTTAGGAGGTGCCCTCGGCTCCTTTGCCTCCTTGGCCACTTTCTTTACCTGAACCGGGATTTTTAACTTTCCCTTTGCCCCACCATTTCTCGTCTGGGCCATGGTGAGCTAATCAAGTCTCCAAAAGGGTGACGCAAGCCCCTGTAGTATAGTCCTGGTATTCCCTTTACAAATAGAGAAAGTTGAAAGTTCCACGTCTAAACCGACTGAACCGACTTCTCTTGACACTAGTTAGTAATTTAGGGTTCCCATTATTTAAAATGCAAACTTTGTTTCACAATTAGCGTTTTTACTTACAAATGAGCGTGGTTGGAGAACCAAAAGAATCTGACAGACGGCCGGAAGAGCGGGTGGAACACAAAGCAGAACAGAGAGCGCCTTTAAGCACAAGGAGATTCCCCAACCCGCCAAAATCCTATAAATAGAAAAAGCGACATTTAGCACAAGCAATATCTATATTTCTTATAGTGCACCAAAGAATTTTTGGCCTAATTGCACTTTCTAACAACTTGAGAAGCTAAAATAAGGAGATTCGAAGAATGAATTCTGACTCTCGCAATCATCTTCTTCATAAATCACAATACAATACGAGACTTTTCTAACAATTTAATTAGGTACCCCAACGAAATTAAGAGGATCTTCATTCACTATTTTGTGGAAAAGAGTAAAGTGGCTTTTTTATTGAAGATATTTTAGATAATTATATGGTGGTTAAGCTCGTCGTCTGAAAGAGTGGCTTGAATTCTAGGAAAAGGTCCGCTGGACTTGCATATTAAAAAGAGTTTAGAGAAATTTTAAAAAACCTCAATTCGCGTTGTGCTGGTAAGCTAAATTTTTATTAAATATCTAAATTTCCTCGTTTGTTTTATTTAGCTTTTCTTTTTATGTGAGATATGACTTTAAAAAAAATTAAGGCGTTGATGAAAGTTGGGATTGAGCGGTTGAGCGAATTAATAAAATTGCTATTTTATTAGTAGGAGGATGAGTGCAGACAAGAGCAATCGATGCAAAATGTGTGGGGCCTTCCCAATGGAATCCACCTGCTTTCAACCTCATCATCTCAAAGTCTACTGCGAGACCTGCAATGAGAAGTTCGAGTCTCGGTCATTGTTGAAGAAGCACGAGGCGACGAGCATGCACAAGCTCAAGAAGTCTCTGAGTTGCGAGGATCGGAAGTCCAGGTGGGAGAAGGAAGAGGAGTTGGACGAGCGTCTTCGTCGGAATTACCCAAATCTCAAGAGACTCACCATTCGCCTCGAGCGACTTCCGGAAGAAACCATCATTTCACTCATACTCAAGAAAGAGAAGCCGCCCGTGTTCAAGTGCACGTCTTGTCCCGAGGAATTCATTTACAAGACGAGTCTCGCGATCCATGAGCGGACGCATAAGAAGGAAGGGAGCGAGAAGCTCCATGGACTCTTGGCCTCTTTTGCTGACGATGGGGCCGGAACGAACATTTGCAAGATTTGCAAAAAGGACTTCCCATCCATAGCCTACCTCAAAATTCATAAGAGTATCCACTATTAATTTAAGACGTGATTTCTTATTATTATGATTCATCCTAGTCAGTGACGGATCCAGGGGAGGGTTCTGAGGACCCCTGGG